>PNEQ01002416.1:6303-31932 GCA_003012365.1 Medauroidea extradentata
TTTTTTTTTTTTTTTTTTTTTTTTTTTTTTTCATAAAACATCCGACATTTGCTTTTTGTAATCGCTACTTTAGGCATGGTCTAGTCCACATTCTTATTGCAGAGTCGTTGCATGGTATGGTGGGAGTTGAACAGTTATGAAGCTTTATTAAAATATTTGGTTCAGAAAAAAGTACAGAGTTACTGTAAATTTAATTTAAGTGTATACAGGCGTTGGCAGGCGAGTGGTCAGACTACTCTCCTCCCACCAAGGCCATCTGGGTTTGATCCGCTGTGGTTTCGATCTCCAGGTTTTTACATGTGGGAATCATGCTGTTGGTCGGCAGGTTTTCTTGTGGTTCTCTGGCTTCCCCCGCTCTTGTTATTGCGTTGCTTCTCTATTGTAGGCCTTATTTTGGTGTCATTCTTCAGGGCAAGCAGATGCCTACGAGCTCCCGGTAATAATAAGTCTGAATTCGGAGTGCAATACCCTGACCCACAGGTACCCTCCTTGTGATAATATTATTATTTTAATGTGTTGCATAAATTCATGAAATTACTGACCAACACATGCCATTTTAACTGTAAATATAATTGGCTTATACAGAAAGGTACTAAATAGTACCTGTCGTATTAGTAGTAATTTCATGTAAATAAACAACTTACCTGTTTTTACCAGGTCCAAATTCTCTTGACAGTGTACTTAATGCCTGTACACACAGCTCCATCTAAGAGAATGCATGTACAGTGTTGTGTTTATATAATATGTTCTGACCCAGCAATGAGAGCTGGTTAATCAGTTCTTCCCTCCTCCTGTATCTTATCCTCGCCTCTCGGTTGCATGTCCTTGTTCTGCTCCACTGCTGAAATGGTTACCATGAGGTTGTTGCTCTAAACTGCATTTGCACTCAGATACTCTCCTATTTTTGTCTGCGGTTATTTCTGTTGTACCATTTGTAGCACTAAATTTTAACTGTGTGTGGGAGGTTTAATAAAGTAATACTTTACTGCATTTCTAAGTAATAATTACTTAGTCAAGACATTTTTTATTTTAAAATAACATAGCTGGTGGTGTTTGGATTGTTATTTTCCTGCACTGAACATCTAGTGTAGTTAGAAAACCTAAATTATACTGTAGCCTTTTTTTTATAAATAAATAAGTGGCTGTTTGATTGTAATGATATGAACATGTCTAATTTTAATTTAAATAAATTTTAATTTTAAAAACAGCAAGCTGGGAAGATGACATAAAATAAAATGTAAATTTTGGTGTATTTACAAAACTTGAGTTGCCTGTTATGTTATGTTGTACAGCTTATGGTAAAATTAAGGGAGTGTGGCTTTTATTAGAAAGCATGTGTGGGTTTAATTGCACAAATTGTTACTGGGACTGCATCTTAATTTTAAGCCTTCACAACTAGACTCATGTTCCTCTCATCTTCTGGGTGGAGGACACATCTGATTTTTGATCTCCTTCAAAATATTTGCAGTTCTTGTCACTGCCATCTTGTGCAACCTTGATGATGACAGCAACAATAAACGTAGGAAACAAAAAATCGGATGAAGCCTCTACCCAGAAGCCGAAATGAACATGGGACTCACGTGTTTATGTACACATAATATTTTATAATTACATAACATGTTATCAAAGTAAAATTTTGTCATCTCTAATTTGAGTAATTACGTAATAACAGAGTAATGTAAGTGGTTTGAAATGTAAAACATTTAAGTTAATTTGTTGAAACCTGTTGTGACTGATATTTGTTTATATAACAGCATCACTTAGTTGTCTCATTAAATGGAGTGTCAGCTGTTTGGTAATGACTTTTGCATTGAAAGGTTAGTATTAGTACTTGGCTGAAAATCACAGACAATTTATGATGTTTGTAGTGACATTTTAAGTAGAGAAAATTTAGTAAATGTTCTGATGTTTGGCACTGGAAGAAAATATTGATATTACTGACTAATAAGAGAAAGGTAGGACGGCATTGATTTGTTGTAAAATAAAATAGTACTGTAGCATGAATTTTCTTGTGAATTGGTGTAGCTTCTATGGTGGTATGGTATTTTTGTGTGTGGAATTCCTGCCTAGCAGGCCAACATGCCATGTATTTCATTTTCATGGCATACATTTTTAAGCTCTTGTGTGCGTTTGTGTGTGTTGTGTGTTTCTTGTGTGTTGTTTTTTGTCTCTTTGTGTGTTTTTTACTGTGTGTTGTGTGTGAGACAGACCAAGAGGGATAAGAGCAATCCATATGAGAACATCATCTAAATTTATGGTGAAGAAACTATTTCACTGCCTGCTGGCTAGGGCAGTTAGTAAATTTTTTTACATATGGGCTTGGCTGGTTGCGTGATGCTAGCTGTAAATGTTTGGAAATTCAACGAAAGTATTTTTTCTAAGGGGATGGGATGAAAATTTTCAAAAGAGAATTGCCCAACACTGCTTCGGCACTAACCCCGATTGAACGAAATGCCACGGTTCCCGAAAATCCTGTCGTAAAATCAATGTTTCGTATAATCAGAGATTGTGTTCCAACATTCTTGTGTAGTACTCCGGTGGGAAATTGTGGAAATACAATTCTTATGATACACCGATACAGTCATCTGTTCATCAACTAATACATTCCATTAGCAAGTGATCCTGCAAGTGATCTCTGAATGACTTGTAGCTACAGAAGTACCCAACTTAAGGCTTTATTTGCTGTGGATTTTGGGAATGCTTCCTTAGTAATGAGTAGTACAGATCTCCAGGGCCAGTGCCCAAGTGTCCCATCATAAGCAAGCCTATTTTGCTGAGCAGGCTACCAGTTAGTAAATGTGTCCATAATTATGATCACAAGGCAGGCTGGTAGCCATTTAAAGCAAGTGTCTTGGTGTTGGACCGTGGATTCAAGACCTCCTTGATCACTAATCACTATTCGGTAGTGCTTCAGCTTAGGCATCTATCTATTCCCAACAAGTGATCCCATTATGTTCAGCCTATTCAGCAATGAATCTGACCTCGTTTTGATAGTCCTAGCAGGCTAGGTTACTCAGTTTGGGGTATTATTTCCTTGGCAAGCAATTTTGAATGTGTACAGTATGTATTTCTAAGAACACTTAGTACATCCCTTATGAAAGACTGTAGACAAATTGTCAGCGCTAGAATGGTGAGACTTTTCTGGTGGTCTTTCTGACCCTTACTGTGGCACTTGCATGTCGGCATGGGTGAGTAGAATGTCTGGTTTCAATGTCAATTACATAATTAGAAAACTAATAAACTTCCTCAAAATATAAGGATAATTTGAGTGGCAGAGCTGATTCGTAGGAATGTGGTAGTTACCCACTGTCACGAGCTGTATCCACTGACATGAATGATATTTGAATGCGACATACATGTGATGTGTTGGAACATTGTTCTACCGGCAGAATCCTGTTAAAATGTTTTTGAATATATGTACAGCTATATATACTGTATATAGTGTTATCTTTATTTAACGTGATACATTCTGCTTTATGTACAGTAGCTTAATTTACAGTTAATTTATATTAAAGGTTAATATAAGAGGTCTTAAACTGTCGCTCGCTTATCCAAGCATTTTTTTGAAAACAGTAAAGTACCTAATTAGTGCTAATATTCTAGCATACAGTATGCACTCCTAAACTCACTTCTCTGAGTCAAAAATGGTATTATGAGTAATAGAACAATTGTTTGCAAAAATATTTTCTCTTTTTGACTTATGAAATACTGGTATCAACAAAGGTCATACTGTAGGTCATTATGCATAGTTTTTGTATGAAATACACTAGAGCATCAGTTGTCTGAATCAATAAATGACTGAAGGTGTTCAGATAACCAACTATTTTGCTAACCAATAATTTATGAAAAAACTTGTGCCACTGTTATAGAAGCAGTATGAAACAAACTCTGATATCAAACACAAAAGTGTTTACCATATAATTGGTATTGTACTTCTTACAGATAATTATACATGAAGTACATTACATTTAAATTAGGCCTACAGTTTAGAAAAAGAAGGCCAACAGATTTGGATTGGCCAACTGGAGCACTTCCAGTTAACCAAGGCATTGTTTGATTAGTATGTATTCTGATAATTGATGCTCTAATATATTTCGCTTGAGTTTTTGTGTGATATGTACAGTAGATATGCTACATATGCCACTAAACCAGGAGCTGATTAACTTCTCTTCCAAAACAGTTTTTGGTCTTTGAGCCTCTGTGATTGAATGATATTCAGCATGACTGTTTTCAGTGATATGCATGTATGCTTTTGGTAAGTAGCACTCCATTTCAAATTCATCAAATCATAAACAATAACTTTTATTCAGGGCAGTAAATTTGTATCACCATTTTATTCAGGGTGTTGATAGAAAGCCCATTGAGATTTCTAAATGTTTGTTGCAATGGGAGTTTACAATAAGAATGTATTGGTTTGTGAACATATGCCAGTGCTCATGTTTTGTTGACCAAACTGGTGTTAAAAGAAACAGTACATAAACAATTTAAATAAATAACCGGAGGGATGGGGGAACTGACTGAATTCCTCTGGGATTTTTTTTTTTGTACTTTGTCTTTTAACACAAGTTTGGTCAACAAAACCTAATTTTGAAAATTCTTCTATTGAAGTTGTGATTAACAGTGAGTTTTTAAAGTAAACATTTAAACATGTAACTAGCCTTATGCTTTTGTGTTAAGCATTGGTGTATTTTTTCTTCAGGAATTTGAAAAGTCCTTGTCACAACTAGAGGCTTTGAATGTGATAGAAACAAATGATACTGATTTATTGAGGCTCAGGGATGACAAGAAGCTCCAAATGTTGCTTTGCCATTTGTTACAACCATTTATTGATGGTTATCTTGTCGTGTGCCAAGTACTTCAAGAGGTAAGTACCGGCTTCTAACTGGCTCTTGTTAGTAATAACCAGTGAGAAACCTAAAATCCATTCTGTGTATGCTGTCTCAAGCAGGGTCATCATGGATGGCAGAAGGTGAGGTGGTAGCTTTACTTGAGAGACATACCTGTTGCCCAGCTGGTCAAAATATTGGACCTGATGCTAACTAAAAAAAATCTGAGATTGGCCAGTTGTGGGCCAGATGTATCCATATACTAGCTTCCTGGCCGCGGCTTTGCTCACGTGGAATTTTTTGAAGGAAAATTATAGCTAATCATGCTCGTAAGATATTGAGGACATGACGAAAAGAAAATTTTACAACTTCATCTCCAAAGCATGACGATTCCACACCAGGTTTATGAGAGATTGAGGATATCAGGAAAACACATTTTGCCCCTTTACATCCTTTAGTGGGCCCCTATGTTGCAAGGGAAAGCCACCCTAAACTACTCCCACAATTTTTACTTTAGGGATAAATTGAAACCACATTTTCGACATGCTTCTTTGTGAACTATCACGACACGAAATTAACACATTCTGTCCTGACTCATCCTGTATACAATAGCATGTATGCTATTTTCAAAGGCAAATAGCCATAACATATTAATATAATTTTTGGCTTGGATTGGTTGTATAAATGTTCTGTTATGTATTAGGTATAGACAAGGTAGAAGGCATATCTTCTTAAATTGTGTGCGGTTGGTACTGCTCAAGTATTATTGCTTATTGTAATATTTCTTCAGTCACCCTCAGAAAAAGTACTTGTTTCCTCCTGATGTTTAATAGTAAAAAATTATTAAAGGTAGTGAAGCTGTAGCCATTTTATAACTGTTAAGAAGGTAATACCTGTGCAGTATTGTATGGAAAATTTAGAAGCTCCTTGTATGGAACAAATTATTATAAATTAATAATGTTAAGATGGCAGTTGCTGATCTCTCATAAGACTCGGCATTAATGGCCAGATTGAATTATTTTATTTTTCGCTCTTATGAAATTCTTATGTACAGTATAAGAAAGATGTGAAATTTGCTATTATGATATAAATTATTCTATTTACCTTGCGCTACAATAAAAGCATCACAGTTGTATTTTTATCATAATATATTCAAGCTGCAATCAGTACAGCAATTTTTTTTATTTTCTTAATTTTCTGTACTAATTGCGGCTTAAGTATATGTTACAAGTTGAACTGTTATGCTTTTATTATAGCGCAAGGTATAGGCGATTCGGAATAAAGTGAGCATTCAAAGAAGCCCTGCTGAAGATCTATTTTAAGCCAATTCACATCTTCTCGTGTGTAACGGCTGACGCTGGGAAATATCTGACCTCTCCAGACACGTCACTAACTTGATGTTTGCGCGTGTAAGGTAAAATGTGCTGACAGTTTGATTAAAAACCGTTTATTAATTGTATTAAATACAGTTATGTCGATTTCTGTTGATTTTGTCTCAGTATTGTTGAATAAAATTGGAAAATACCCAGAACTATATAGTATAATTTTGCTGCCAACCATACAAGCAGTAAGGCAACTACAGTTTATTGTGACATGCACTAGCATGTAGCCCATACTTGGTTTTTTATCATTTAGTAATTCTCATTTATAATATTATAATTAATATTTATTTATTTTTTTTTTTTTGTTTCTAACAATTTAGTCATGATAATTTAATCTAATATAACAATGTATACAGTGGGATCCAAATTATTATTTGGGGTTGCTGGAAAAAAAATTAACATTAAAATTTTATTCAAAATTTAAATTTAACTGCTAAGGCAAGATAAGAGTAGTAAATTTTACGGGTCAATTTTATGTGATTTATATCGTGTTGGGACTAATTTGAAAGATAATTAAATTTTGAACAACTTTTCTAAGTAACTTTTACTTGTATTTTGCTTTATTTGGATTTTGAAAATTTCAAGTATGCTCTGAGCTGGCCTCCTCTGGGCTGTGATTCATCTGGCAGCAGATCAGAGTTCAGACGCTTGGAGGCACATACAGAGATGTGCCAGTATGCAGCTTGGGCGCAGGTCGGTAGTTGATCTTCGTGGGTGGTAGTGCAGTGCGCAACAAAACACTAGAAAGGTGGTGCTCTGGGACAGTTTGATGACGCAGTATATCCCCAATTAATGAAAATAATGACTATTTAGCTGTTATTGTGTGGTAAAACACTTTTTAAAATTGTGAGTACATTGTATTTATGTAAATTTCTATTATTATTAATATCGGGAGACTATTTTTTCAAACCTATTGGATTCCGTTGTATCACTCCGCCGCTCGGCCGAGTAAGTCAGTGTGTTCACCCAGGAGAAGTCAGTCATCGTATGTCGGAGTTTATAGACGGTCACCGGGAGATGGTCGTTTAAGTTGTGATCAGTTGGGGCATCATGGCGGGAGTGGCTGGATGTGTTAGGCGCTGGAGAGGGGCTGTGAAGCCCAGAGGGCGGATTCGCCAGTACTAGGGAATATAGTTTTCTTTAAACATTTTATATATATATATATATATATATATATATATATATATATATTACAACTTGTAGGTGCTTGTAACAACACAATTGAGAACATAGGTACATCAGACACTGGGCTAGGTTTCTCGACTGAGTGCAAACGGCAAGTCACAGTATTTAGGAAAATCCAACTGATGTAACCCGGGGCGAGCTTTCGCCACATTAACCGCCAAGGAATTATGGCATTGCATCAGAACACATAGCCACTGGTGTCAGTTGTAAACTTCGACCAATGAGAGCCTAATTAAAGATAAAAGCGAATTTTATTTATATTTATTCTTTCAGGGTGGCTACAGGCAGGGAAAACAGGGAAAACCTGGAAATGTCAGTGAAATTTGGTGTGTCAGGGAAAACAGGGAAATGTCAAGAGGATTCAGACATTGTGCAGGGAATTTTGTTGAAAATATAAATTGTCTGTATGTCATTTTTATGCAGTAATTTGATTAATTCATCTACATAAAAAATATAATATTCTGGTTGATATAAAGTTCATAGTGTACCGACTGCCTTTTCATTTTATTGTCTTCATTTAAATATTACGATTTTACGTTGGTTACACTGGGAAAATAACATACAAAGTAAAAACTTCAAAGTGATATTGTGATGAATGACTGTTAAAAATAAACTTGATTCTTCGTCTGAAGAGTTTAAATTTTTCTTCTAAATGTATATATGCTGTACATTAAATGACTGCTGTGGTGGTAATATGCAGACATAGTAGTTTTTATTAGGCTTACATTTTTTGTGAGATTAGGTGCTACTATGTAAACTTTGTTTTAAATTGTTACTTGTTTTGTGAAAGTGGTATTTGTTAACACAAGCACAGCACCAAATTCTGTACCTGTGATGAGTTATTTGATGTCATCGCAAGTAATCGTTTGGTGAGTAATGTTATGAATTAATTTAAGGCATATTAAAATCAGATTTCATTTACATTTGGTTGTGATTTCTGGCAAAATATTTTTCATTAAGAAAATTGAATTTGTTACTGTAAAATATTTTAGTTATATAAATGTCAGGGAATTTTTTGGTAGGAACTCTGTAGCCACCTTGTCTTTGCAAATTAACACCACTGCTATCCGGGCATCATAGTCATCAGCGCAACCTCTACAGCAAAACAAACAAAAGAAATGTGGTAAGGAGTCTGCAAGGAATAAGGAGTTCGTTCCAGACGTTTCTTTCTTCGTCGTTCTTTTGCTACATCATTTAATAACGACGGCAAAGAGTCCCATCGACCACCCAGCAACTACAACACCACAGAACCCCCTCACATTATGTTAAATTGTATGCAGTAATGGCTTGTATAATTTTTCAAAAGTTAAATTTTTAGTGCTCACTTTATCCCAAACAACCTATAAATATACTGTAATTGATATAATAGTAGCAAATTTCACTTTTTTCTTCTCAGATTTCATAAGAGCGAAAAATAAAATAATTCTGTATGGCAACTGACGTCGAGTCTTATGAATTAGTGGACGCTAGTTCTTTTTTTTTTTTTTTACGCTTGAGAAACGGAGAAGGTGATAAGTCATGTATGACACATCTGTCAAACACCTCGTCGCCTCAAGGCGCAAAGGACTAAACTAGCGTGCAGTATTTACGTAGAATGTGTTTTTCAATGGGACTTCAAGCGATGACCCTATTATTTTATTTACGCAAAGTGTGTGATAAAGTCCAATCAGGTTTCTATGATGTTGTTTTATGGTTAAGGTTGATATTAGCTCAGTTACAGTAACATGAAAATGTAATTTTTAATACTTTTGAGCAGCTTGGTAACCATGTTTTAATTAGAGGACAGCATTTTTAAAACCATAGGGACACAATTTGAAGTGTATGCTTTTCTTAGGTAAACACATTGGAAACATTTTTAATAATTTCACAAGAAAAAATACTTTCCACAGCACGCTACAGCACAGCTCACGTGCCTGGTCCACTTTAACTCTTAGTATTGGTCCATTATTCCAGGTTGCAGGAACAGAACCTTGCGATGAGAGAACAGTTTTCCAGTCGACACAGAGGAGAGTGGAGGAATTGCTGGACTCTGGGGCGTTGTTGCATCCATACACACTGTGCCTAGAGATTCACAGCAATGCACTGCAAGCTTTAGTTTCTCTTCAGGCGCTTGACAAGCTGCGCACGTGAGTAGCTTCAGAAATTTTCACAATTTTTCATTTAGATGTTTTTAAAATATAATACATTTTAAGGGCTGTTTTAAATGTTTTTTTTTAACTTGGTTTACATACTACAGCATTAGAAGGATAAACAGAAGTACTCTACATGACAACAAAAATTATACTTTTGTACTAGGTTGTACATAGTATTTTTCATTTTTTTTTTTTTTTTTAGAAATGATCATATGCAGTTCCTGGTTAATGGAAGCAAGATGAATAATATAATATTACAGCTAGGTGAGTATTTTTTGCAACAAAATGTAATTATAACAATATATTGATATGTTAACATTTTTATTGTAATTTAAGTACAGTAATATTTTATGTGTTGCCGTTAATTTTAAAAATGTATTCATATGGGAAATCTATACTTTACACATTATCTTCGGTTTGCTTCAGTAGAAATATGGTTAACTCCTGATTATCTGTGCACCAGTTCACTAGTTTTATGATTATCTGTACAGCATTTTGTGTGTTTAACATTACAAAACCCAAAATATTGGTAAACAATTTATTTTTGGAAATAGTGTGGAAGAATGGATTAACAAGATTTCAACATCACTTTTTCTTTCTCGTCTCTACAGTGCACCCTACATATATTTTTATTTATTTTGGGAAAAAGGGTTTGCTATAATGAGTAAATACTGGTGTTTGTAGGCAAGACCTTAAGACGTTACAGTAGTTGAGTGAATTTTGTGTGTGTATTTATATATACGTAGAGATGCTGAAATTTTGCGAATTCAGTGACCTGCATATTACAATCAAATATCCTATGCATACTCAAGCCCTGTCTATTCATTCATTGTCTGCAGTTCCACTGAGTAGCAGTTATATTGAAACCAAATTTTATGTTTGGTCAGTTAGTCATCCAAGTATTGAATTTGATATTGTGAATTGTGTGCCACCATTTTGTTTGATAGTTTCAAACTAAGTAATCAACACGGCATATTGTCATATTTTGGAAAGTATTTGACAGAAACAAAGCTAACGTTTTATTTTGGAAACCATCTAAACATTGGATAGTCAGGAATATGTCTCTATGGATTCACCGTACTACACAGTACTAGAAAGGTTGAATAACATAGCTGTTCAGAGAATACCATACAAACTATTATGTACAGTAAATAATGGTCCTGAATGTGTAGGTTGTTGCTTAATTAATGGCTTTTGAATTTCATCATTGGCTATCAATAAGCAAGGAAAGACCTTGCTATGAGGTATATGATTGTGTGAAGTGTTTTCTAATGGCATTGTTTTGATATTCTATCTTTAGAGTTCACATGAGAGGGTTTATACAGTATTAAATTGTGCGTGGTTTAAATGCTCTGCTTAAGGGAGCCCTAACTTGAGTCTTATTGCATTGCTCTTTGTGAAGTTTCTGTATTTCAATGTAACAATGTTATATAAAGGATAAAAAACTGACTGCCAGAAAGAAACAAATTAACCGATCCCATTACAGACAAACATCTCGTTTTTTTAGTTAGAAAGTGTAGCACAAGCGTGAGACCTAACCATGGAATTACAGTACTTTGGTTTTAAACTCCGATTTGCATCATAACATTTAGAGCCTATTACAATTCTGTTCAATGTTGCCTGTCATAACTTCAAACAAAACTCAATACATTACTCTCCATTACCAAGTAGTGTACCAGTTAGTGTTGGTTTGAATAATTCTTGACATTTGAAATTCTTGATTGTTTGAAGTTGAGTTGTTTGCAGACGTAAGTATAAGCTTATGAGTTATGTGTGTTGAATTGAGTGGTTTGAATATGAACTAGATCTAAAAGTGTATGTCTGATACATTTGTTTACCGTTTCATTTTGGGTCCATATAATTTTAATTTTTATATTGAGAATGAATTTAATGTATGTGGATCATAATTACTAGTAGTAAGCATATCTCGTGGCTGTAATTTTCCTCATCTAATGTTTTGACGTGCTAGAAACATGGTATTTATCAATCTCTTAGTCGTAATATAATTTGTTATTCACCATTACATCTAAGATTCCAGTGGCCGTAAAGATGCAATGATCAGATCACTTGCCTTTGACATTGATAATTCGGATTTGATTCCGAGTGGGATAGTTTAATGACGCCAAGCAAGACTCTAATTTTCTACTATCATGAGACGTCACAAATGTGACACGTTGCCTATGTTTCTTCGTCATGGTTCTGTTGTTATCATGTATAACACGTCATAGTCATAGACAACACAGGATGGTAAACCCATGACAAGCATTTTCGTTCATTGAGAAAAGTTGAATAAAAATGAATATTGTACAATATAATATTTTCTTTATGCTGTGTTTTATGTCAATAAATATTAAACTTGATTTGTTCACAGTGCTGTAAACTGGTTCTTCCTCTGTATTATGAATAAATACCAACTCTGTAATGTAATTCAAAAAATTAATGTAGGTGTACCAAAATTATTTATTGTGCCAATTGTATAGAAAGTAAGATTATACAAGTAAGGAAACTAATATTTATTTCTGGTATCAGTGTGCTTAATGATGCTCTAATTTGCATGTGTTTTCATTGAAACACTAGTAAGTAGGGTACCTAATTAAATTTCAAATAAATCTAATATATGTACTGAAAAGTATCAGGCTGTATGCTACTGTGGATTCCTCATGGAGCCACTACCTGTTTACACTTGTGGGAAACGTGGTGGATGTTGCCACTGGCCAGCAGGTTTTCTCTGAGTACTGCCGTTACCCCAACCTTCTCATTCCCACTATTGCTCCATACTCACTTTACTTCTTCCTAACCAAGGCTCAATCAAGATGTCATTAAGTGCTGACCAAAATGTGTCCACACCATTGTATGCAACTATGGTTCTGTAACAGTAAAGGTAACATCAAGTTTCTTACGGTATTTGGGATAATTTTGAGAACTGGCAATTACTATTTCACAGGCTTCACTCAAGCAGGTTTATTCAATTTCCTGCAGAAATAATCACAATCGGTGTCAGTGTACAACTTTTTCTTATGAAATTGTCTACTGAATGTAAATAGAAAGTCTTTGCTCATATAGAAAAGAAGTGGCACAAAATAAAGAAGACAAACAATGTATCTGCTACTTTTGTAGGTTAGTCTGTATTTTCTCTCTTTCTTCAATTAGTGCAAATGATGCTCTGTAAACCATAATTTTTAACTTATGTACTTAGTAATTATATTACCTGTACAGAATATATTCTGAGATATCTTAACATATTTCAGGAATTAGAGTAAAATTAAATAAAATGTAAATGCTGTACCTTTTTAACAAAAGGACAAAACCCAATTCATAAAATAAATAAATATATCAGTAATAATTTTAAAATGCGATGTATTACCTGCTCTCTAGAACTCATTTCTTATTAGTTTAATATTACTTACAGTTTGGCCAACCTCTATGGGCTTTTTATTTTATACCGCCGTAGGTGATGCCTTGCTTATGGCATTATAATTATGATACAATCAACTTTGCTCAATTTACCGTTCAGCCATAATTACCTATCATTTATATATACAGATCCTCATAAGTAGAGCAGTTTTGTTGAAAATAGTCATGCTTGGTATGCTGATTTTCACTTGTGGGAAACATGGCAGATATTTCTTTGGCTGATGAGTATTATCAGGGTTCTCCTATTTCCCTTGCCTATTGCAGCTGTTACACTTTCATCTTATATCATCTTACCAGTGCCTAAGACCATGTTAAGAACTCTCTTAATCTCTCCTGTCTACTAGATGATCTTGTTTTTAATAAATTTGTTCGTAACTTTGAATATTTCCATTTTTCATTTTGGATTTGGAGTATTTTGTTTAAGGTACAACTTGAACTTACAAATACTAATACTACTGTATTTTATAATTACTAATTTTAGAGACATTAAATAATTCTTAAAAGTGCCGTTGAGCGATCTCTCTGTGAAGTATTGTAATTTGCTTGAATATATACAAAAATGTTTTGTGTGCTTGTGACTAATAAGCTTGCATGTGTTTCACAGCTGGGCTAGTGAATGGGAATACAGACTCTGGTCACACGTTGTCCCTACCTGCGAAGCTCTAGACATGAAGCTGGCTGTCTTTATTAATGGTTCAACCATCTTAGATGGCCTAGTTGGCAGGTAGTAAGAAATCCATGTTTTCACGTCCTTTCAGACTTTGTGAACTGTAATTTGTTTTCAACTGTTTTTATTATTTAATATTGATAGGTCATATGACCAGTGTGTATGTACACTATATTTATTTAGTTCCCTTAGTTACATTTCCCGTTACTTGAAAAACATGGTTCCCATCGTTAACTCTATGCTGTTGGGTCTGATATGTTACCAATGATTCTTTTCTTTTATTGTCTTGCAGGTAGATAGTGAGCCTGTCGTACATAAATCAATATTGTGAGCTTGTAAAGAGATATCCATATCACGCTGTGTAGTAATACCATTTTCATGCATTTTTTTAAGTTATTCATTTTGGTCTTTTTAGTGATTTATTTATTACTAAACATGTATAAATTCTGGCTTTGAAGTAAGGAAGACATTTTAGTGTATTGTGAGTGTTTTGCTTTGTTTTGGTTCTAAAAATAAAATAATTTATATCAAAGGAGAGACTGGAGAGCTAAACCCTTGAAACACTTCCACATTTGTTATTGTTCTACTCTGTTATTCATCTGTGCACAGTTCTGTATGTACAGTAAGTGTCATTTGAGGTACGAGTTCTAAATGAAATTTTATTTTTTTACTGTGTTTTGTGTCGTACCTCGTATAAACACAAAACAAATTCCTCTTGCATAAGGAAGTAGTAGTGTATGCATTTGTATTTTTTGTTGCTTTGTAATTATTAAACAATTTTCAAATAGTTGTGTTAATGATTGTAGTTGGCTCAGTGATAATTTTCGTTCAGTTTGTTATATTTATTTGTAGATACAGTAATATGCGCTAATTTTCATTTAATAATGTTACACAACATTTTTTTTACTAATGTTGGGGCCAGAAATGACATAGTATAATGCAAGTTAACAAATACTTTAGATATAATTTATGAATTGAAGTTTCCCAACAGTGAAATTTAGTTTTTAGTTTGTTTCTTGCACTATTATGTTGTACGATTATGTGCACATCCACAAACATAACCATTAGACAAGATGAAACCCTTTGCAACCCAAGAGTTGGCCTAGTAAGTTGAAATATTTATGCATGTAACTTGACCACGCGGCAGAGCCCCATGTACCTACATAGCTGGTGAGGAAAGGTGTAACATGCCCCAGTATTCTGGCCTGGGTGCGCAGTAAACTTTTTCGCAGTCTCGCTCACCATTCACTGCACTGCTGCTTGGCACATCCCCCTCACTCTAAGCCGGGTACATTGTGATGGTCACAGTATAGGTTTTTTAGCTTTCAAAATTAAGTTTGGTTACAGGAATAATTTGTTGAATTATTCCTTCAGATGAAATCTCTCTCTCTCTCGTTAAGATATCTTATCATTCCGTGCATTCGTATTTTGTACAAGAAACAGAGAGAACAGTATTGTAATTATTAATTTGAATAAAAGCTCTTGTTAAGATGCTTGATTATTCTGTACTTTTGTATTTTCTGCAAGAAACCAAGAGAATATCTTGATGTGAAAATAACAATATTTCATAGAATTGTTAGTTTGTAGTAGAATTTAGAATTTGATAAATAAATAAATAAATAAAGCTCTGTTAAACAAAATCACATAAGATTTCTCTTCCTGTCGCACTCTGCCCTTAAGGGGTCAGTGGGCTTCTGAAGGAAGCTGGAGTCTGTGGCACGCCCGGGAGAGTGGAGCCCCGGGGTGAAGAGTGTGCATACAGGCATGGACAGAGACGCAATCTTTCCACTTACTTTTGGGTAGGTTGGTGTCCACTCACCTAAGAGTTCCCACAATAGGCGGCACTTCTTTTCGGAGAGCCGCTTGGGTTCCTGCTGGGCCTCCCATTTTAGCTGGGCGACTCGTGGGTGTGGTGCATTTTCCGGCTTGAGCAGCTTTTTTATAGGGCTAATCAGAGGTTCGGCCCACCTCCTGATTTCTCACAGAGCCTGGCTCAAGTTATCAGGTCTCCGCCAAGGAGGCAGATTCTCTAATCCGCAAGAGCGGTACTGGTGGCTGAGAGATAATAAAGAAAGAGGCTTTCCCTGTAACTTTTGGGGTTCTGGGATAATCCCCGCTGGTAGTGACTCGGGAAGCAAACTGATACTACGTCGGGCGATAGCGGTCGGTTCTTTCTGCTCGTCCAGTGACAAGCCCTCCTCAGGATCAATGTTTATAATTAGCACTTGGTCGCCGGACATCAAAAGGATAACACACTTGAATCGCTTTGAACACTTTATATTCACGAGTTTTACAGTTTCACACTTTTCACTGATGTTTACAAATTTACAGGCTTTCACTGATTAAATACAAGTTTTATACGCTTCACATAATTAAATTTCACTCAAATATTTACGACAGCGTGGTTTCGGAGCCTCGGTACATGTGCGCAACTTCCGTGGGGGAACTGTTGGCTAACTACTGCCGCGATTGGGGCGCGCCACATGGCGGCTGCCGTAATTAAAAGGGTCTGTTCCCTTTTATTCCCGTGCTGTCTAGAGTGGTCCAAATTCCATTAAGGCAAACCTGAGGTTGGTGGGAAGGTTTGCTGACTATGTCTCCCAGGGTCAAGTAGCAGTCGTGCATTGTATTATAGGTAAGGGGAAGATGCAGACTATGTCTCCCTGGGACAGGTAGCAGTAGTGCGTGGTTTTGCAGGATAAGGGTGGAGTGCCTAGGAGAGCCCGGAGAGGAAACAGGGGCCTAGACAACTGATATACTGTGGCAGAAGGCCCTCCTTATATACCCCAGAAGGGGGTGGTAAAGTACCATTAGTGGGTGGTGTTGTGGTCGTCTGCTGCTGCAGACGTCCCACACCAACACTCACACATTTCTCAGCAAAAACCAGAACTACTTCCGCACGTTTACGACACTTCCGCCGCGCACTGCATATTTTTTCAATCTTTCCATTAAAAATAAGATTCAAACACACAAAATATATTTAAACACATTATTACCACATTACGTTAACAGGAAATTATCAAAACACACGTTATTTGTTTACTGACAGTCTCTTATAGCACGTGACTGTAAAGCATGTTGGTTTACATGGCGTCTTGTTTACAGAGTCTTTGGTGAGGCGATATTTAAGTTTACAATTCTCAAAAATCCTGAAACTCTTGTCTTAGTGACAGAAAACATTATTACAGTTACAAACAAATTTCTTTCTACAAAACTACGGCAACACGGGCGTAAGTATAACAGGTAAGTCCCTTTTACGTGGTAGGCCGGTAGGCCTAACCTAAAAGTACAAAAAGTGTAGTGACAAGCCTTAAGAAATATTAATAACACTATGGGGTGCATAATTCTGTTTAATAATTTCAACTCATAAAATATCTATTTTGGCATTTTGCTGAAACCCTAATTGTTCCAAATAGCTGTGTATACACACATGAACAAATAAAGAAAAATAATCTACCATTTCAACATACCTAATGTGTTGAATATTAAAATGTCAATATTTCACATGATAAAATTTTTCCTTTAGTTGTCATGAAAAAAATAGAAATGTTTAATAACAAGTGAGCAGCAGGTTACATAATGGTCTTCAGTAAAAATGTGTGAATACTACTATGAGCAATTTCTTTCAATTTTACAGTTGAAATATGTTAATCGTAGCACAGAAAATTTTAATATCTCTTCTCTTCTGTTGTTACTGCTTTAAGAACAAATGCATTGCGTACAAAACAAATGTATGTGTTAGTACTTAGTAAATCTTTCTCAACAGAGGACAGGAAACATCAGCAAACAGAATAATACTGTTGTGAATAGTGAACCAATTCCTACATGAGAAACTATGTCTTGTATTAATGACAACTTAACAACTAATAAATATCACAAAATTTTAATTAAAATTTACGTGTAGTAAACATTTCAAATTTTTACATTTACTACATTTGCAGTTTCTCTTGTATTTTGTTAGTATTATTGGTAGTCTTTTCTCTCATCATCCTCTTTTTTGTTTCTCACATTGTGTAAAGTTATAGATATTATGTGAATTGTTACGTTTAATGACTGCTAGACATTTTGCTTGGAATTACGTATAGTTAAACATTTAATTTTCACACTTCCATCTGTTGAGCGATGTTACTGTTCCTTGATTATGTGTGGAAATTAGTTTTTTTGCTTCGTGGGAGGTGAATGGTCTGACCATTTGACCACTATGGCTTCCTTATGTAAATGGACTAGATGTATTATAGAATAGAAAAAAAATTATTATTGAGATTAAAATCAGTATCTTCTGAAAGAGGAGTCACTGTTTGCAGCATTCTTGTTGTAGAATATAGTCTTAAGAAATGGAAAGATCACAGTTGTCAAACACCAAATGAAAAGACCATGAAAGAACAGGAATGCAAACAAAATGTACAGTGAAACCTTTACAACAACCCTTTTATTATGACCGCCTCCTTATATGACTCTTTCCTCAGGGAATTGTGGGGCAGTAAAAAGGGGGTTTTAACACTGAGTGCTAAGAGCTGAAATGTTGGCATACATTGCCTGTGCGAAAAATGCCAAAGGCCAATATATCAGCCCTGTATTTTTTAAAAATATTATTTACAGATTTTTGAAATAGAAAATTCTCTAGAAACAAATAGGTTTACAATTGCAATGGATTATGGGAACATAAAATAACCAGTAGAATTTTTTCCAACTTTATCACTTCATTGTTACAATCGAGTTATTTAAATTTTCAACAAATACAGTAATTGCAAATTTCTGAAAGATATGGAATTTTTCACATATGTAGCTCGAAGAAAGTTGGCACTAAAAGGGTTAATGTGTTTATATAATGACCACTCCTCTGTAATGACACTATTCTTGGGAATGGTGAGGGGTTGTTATAATGAGGTTTCGTAGTAGAACTTTTTGTTTAGTAAAATTTTTGTTTCTTGTTGTGTTCAAACTTGTAGCTTACCCCACAGTCAATGCAAATGTGTCTCTTTTTACATTAACCCATTTCCATTGAGGATTATTCTCAGTGCTGTCTCATAGTGTTAGCTTGTCACAGTCTAGCAATGTTGCAGTAGTAGAGATCTTGCCATTGGTGTTAGGACAGTTTACTTTCATGTGTTTTACCCATCCAGATGCACATAGTTTTCCAATGTATGTCTGCTACAAACAAAATTGTTGACATTTACAATAGCTTGTAAAGCTAATCCTCAGCCATTTAGAGTTATCAGTTCTGTAAGAACATATATAATGATAGGCTTTCTGTGTACAAATTCAAATTTGGTTGTATGGAACTATAAATATGATGATGATGATATGATGAATGGAATACAATGTACAAAAAAGTTTTGTTTATCGTACCTGTTATTATTCAGTAGTCGACTTTACAGCTTTGAATTCATTTCTGGCCCCTCAAGTAAATGTAAGTACTGTTAGGCCAATAGTTGAAAGTATAGAATTAAAAAGTCTATTTTAAAAATAGTCTGCTATATAGTGGTGATTTTTTATGAACATATCTTTCATAGTGAACACAATTGTTGCTATAAAGCTTGAAATGTTAAGATTTTCATGTGAAACAAAAGTTGTGGTTTTTGGCTGTATAGATGTATGCCAACTGAATAGCTGAAAATGGAATGTCAGATTAAAATTAAGAGCATGGTCCATGGGCCACATTTGACCTGCCAGTTTTAGTCATGCGCCAATAAAGCTGGATAGTATGTAGTACTATTTTTGTCTGTGTATTTGGTGTTATTATGACTGTTTACACTTGTAGCCCACAGGAAAGTCTTAAATAATTTTTATGGCTCTTTGCAAATTAAAATGTTTAAACATCACTGATCAAAAGAGAAATACTGTAATTAAATTTTTGAAGCAGTAACGTAAACTGTGGTAATATTGGCCCTAGAGGATAACTTTGTCCCACTCAAAATTTCAGTTGTTATGTCGTTGAGTGATGAACGTTTCAAATTTTATCTGACTGTATTAAATGTATTTTTTAAGCACCAGACTTTGGTTATCTGTGTAATAACTAAATTACTCCAAAGCTATTATTTTGAGTGGGACAAAGTTACCCCAAAATGGGCCAAAGTAGCCCCAGTTTATGGTAATTTTTATTTTACTCTGAAATCTGGATAGTATGTGTGTTGAGAGCTTGTTAAAAAGCGAAGCTGCCAATATTGTTGTGAATGTACTGCACAATAATTTTTCAGGTTACTGTTGTTCATAGTTAATATTGTAATTGCCATACATTTAAAGTCATTCATGATTTTTTTTAGGTAATAATGTTATTTGTTACTAATATTTACTAGTATTGTAGTGTTAATATATTACATATTGTTCAGCTGCAAACAGGGCTGCACCATGAATTTTATTTTGGAGGAGTTGGAGGGGGCACAAAAGCAGTAACAAAAACATTACTAAACAAATCGTTGCTTGTATAATTAAACAGATATGTCAGATGCAGCTATAATGGTATTCCATGCTAACGTAATCCATCCCTCAGGCCAGGTTTAATTTTGGAATATTTAAGAAATTGTTTAAACTTATTTTTCATCACAATAATAACTTTTCCTGAATTTGTTTCTAAATTATTGAAGCTTTATTTCTGCTGTGTAAATTTTCTTAATTACTATATTAATAAATTGTAATTTTAAATTTGAGAGGATCGATGATTAATTTTTTACAATGTTATCAAAATGCCCCCTTGGGTCTAAACTCAAACAACAGGTATAATATTTCTACTTCATCCATTTTATATAAATGCTTAAGTTTAAGATGACACTTATCATCACAACATGTGTACATATTTTGGCAATTAACAGCCAAGAGAGAGAGAGATTGTGTGGATGATGTGTTGTTATAAATACGTTTAAAATGGAAATATTTTCTTTTCCTCATTGTTCACTTAAATAGCCCTTATTCTGTGACATAAGCCATATGTTACGTGTTGTGTTACAAGCAATAGTAAAGAAATGAAGTATTTATGGACCTACGTTTACATAAAAAAAATGTTTTTCTTTGTGTGTTAAAATATTTACCTAAAATATCTACTTTAAATTTTGCAACGACCTGCATTAAGTATTCAGACTTCATAATATCAAGAAAATAGTAATTTGTGGTATCCAATTACATATCAAATAGTTTTATTATTATTATTATTCAATTTTTTATACTGCTATTTCTCTTTCAATTTCTAAGTGCTCAATATTCAAGTCGGTCTCAGCTTTTTGTAAGCCTACTCTTCATCAAACAATTCAACAACCTCATAAATAAAGTAAAAATGTTACGTATTGTAACTGGCAGTTCTATTAAGTGTTTAGATAGCACTTTCTTTGAGGGTGGTACATGTCCCTTGCACCCACTACCTGTGTGCGCCCCTGGTTGCAGTTATGTAATAAATATCCCACCGTTATTTATTGTGTAAAAATTCATACATTATACACACATTTTATTCCATTTTCCGTATAATTTTTGTGCTTAGTGTGTAGTTTATTGTATGACTCGGTGATAAATGATTTATTTATTTTGCTGACATTTTCCATATTGCTTATTTTTGTGTGCAAGTGTGTATGTTTTAATATCTCCTAAATAATTCATCTCAAGTATATGACTTGTGTTTTTTGTGTAGAAATTTTTACTAACTACAAAATGAAATGCATCACATTCGTCACCTTACAGTGCCATCATCTAGATACTAGCTACCCTTGATGAATCACTCAGTTGATTCGTAATTGCCTAGCTTTTGTAAAAATTCTAATTTCACTCATCATCTAGCTATAGTCTACTGTGTCATAATTTAATTGGTCAAATGTGCTGTATGGGGAGAGATGGTAATGACGGTTGTTTTATGTAATCTCACATGTACTGATTTTGCACTTATAAAACACATTTAAAAAAAATTATAGTTACTGTATTAATGTTGTGTCCACACTGTTTACAGTTGCACGCTACTATAAGCTTGCCCACGGTAAATGATTATGAACACATCACACATTCTGCATTGGTTTCAAGGTGTAACCAATGACTTAACCTATATCAGCACAGATGCCAAATTAGTCATTGTCCTTTGGTTACTGATAATTTGTTTGAAATGTTTTTGCAGTGAGCATGAATGATTTAGAGTACGTATTGTGGACATGTACCATTGTAGCACTATGTCATCACAGAAAACCAGGTGAGACAAAAAAAATATTGAAGTCTAGACAACTCAAACAACTAGGACAGTGTCTTAATTGTTTCAGGTTATGTCTGTTAAGATAGCCTTACATACTTTGCAGTATATATAAGATATTTCATTATAATCCTAAATTATAATTAATTTACTGGGGCTGAATAATTTATTGCTTGTTGCATATCTTCTGTTGTGATTTTGACATAACAGAGTTCTGAATTACCGTCAATTTTTGCCAAACGTGTTTAACTGCTGCCAGAAATGTGTGTTGCAATGTTATGTGTGCAACAAAGTTGAAATATCGATGGTACATGTTTATTTTACAGACCCTAGATTTGTGGGGCACTTTGATATGGTATGTTATGTGCAGTGTAGTATGTCTGTTACAAGAGTATTTGGGCAGTTAATCATTCCAATTTCTTAGTACGCAAGTTTGCTTAAACAAGTCGTACATATGTATAGGTTGTTCGGCATAAAGTGAGCACTAAAGATTTAACCTTTGCAAAAATCACTAGCCGTTACTGCATATAATTCAGCCTTACCAATTGATACCTTACTCATATGGCTGGCTGCGAATTACATAATGTTGTTCCGTGTATTTTCTTTTTAAATGTACCGATACTGAAATAAAATCAATTGAAAACTAATTTATATGATTGATAAACTTTTTTTTTTATCAAACGATGAAGGTTCTTACTGACCATACAATGTAGCGTACATGCGCAAACGTAAAGTGTCTTTCAAGAGAGTTTAGACATTTTCTGTTGTTAGCTGTACCGTGCACAGTCTATCTGCGAGCAACACAACTGGCAGCACAAAGTTCATAGTTTCATCAAGAGAAAGTGTGAGTGTGTTTCATTAATAAAGTAAGTTTACGTGACGTATTGTATATTGTATAATGAAAAATGTGTTAATTTATCAAACATACTAAAGAATTTAAATGGAACATATTGTGTATGATTGTCTAATTGTGTAAAGTTATAGATATTATGTGAATTGTTACGTTTAATGACTGATAGACATTTTGCTTGGAGTAACTTATCATTAAATATTTCATTTTCGCATTTTCAACAGTTGAGCAAAGTCACTGTTCCTTGATTATACGTGGAAATTAATTTTTTTCCTTCTTAATGGCCATGCAACAGCAGTTTGGTTTTTCGAGTGTAATGTGAAACAAACTGAATGCAATTTTGTGTTTTTTGTATTTGTAATCCAACATGTCTTAGGCCTAAAGCTTAGCTCATAACAAAACTAACTGTGCACTTTGTTATTATTTAAGAATAGATAAAACATATGAAAAGTTTTGTTTTATTAATTTGAGGAGTAATTAACATATATTTGTAATTTCCAGAATGTTTGTCATAAATGGTATTCAAGATGATATGAGACTGAAGATATGTGTAGGCCCACTTCACATACAAGACATTATTTGTCGAGATGTTATTTGCAAATCTTTTTAGTACATTTATCATTGCTTGCCGAGTTAAACTTTATTATAGATGTTTTTCGTGTTAAGTTGTTGGCAGTTTGTCTACGAACCGTGTACAAACTACAGTATTTGGGAGGAAACACAGAGGGAGTGCCATGCATATATTTAAGTGCAGATGTGCAAAACCGTATCTTATACAGTTACTAAACAGGTATTTGTAACAACCTACCGTTTACGATAGCTGTTATTGATCACTTGTGTATTTAATAAGTACATATTGTTGATAACATTTTTTAAAGCAACAATGTAGAGATAGCATTTTACAGACCTTGTACGCTAAAGAAGTGATACAAACTGGCTGAAAATAGAACTTTCACAGGAATTTTTTGAGTCCTCACTTTATTCTGAATCACCTATGCATAGTTGGGAATGAAATTTGTCTGTAATTCCATCGTAAATGAAAATGAAGTAGATAAAAATTTGGTTTTGATAAGTATGGTATGTGACCTTTTTCATGAGTTCTAACATATGATTGTGCAAGTTGAATACCACAGGAATTTTAGTATAGGCGGTTCACTTTAAAGCGAGCACTACCGAACACTTAAAATTTTCAATAAAATGTAATTGTTGGGGCTATAGTAGTAAAGTTTTGAGAGTTGTGAAATGTTTACATTAGTTTTTAGTTACATGAAAGTTTTCGTATTTAAAATAGCGAAAATTGAGGCATAATGATTTAAAGAAAATTGTAAGCAGTGCTCAGTTTATCCTGAATAGCCTATAATACTTTATGTATACGCTATCATTAACATGTTTAATTTGAGTGTATTATTTAGTCTAGTAATTTGCTTTTGCAGACAGTGTGGCATTGCTATGGCTATTTTATTTATTCAGCTGTGTTTGTAGTGTCGTTTTATTTTTATGGAAGTGGAAAATTGTAAGTGATGTGTCATGTTTAATATATTTAATGATTAGTGCCGTAGCTATGGATGGCCTTGAGGTTTGTCTCAAGTTGTTATACAATAAATTGTCTCAATAGTGAGTACTGAGATAGATTTTAAGTTTGTAACTGTGGACCTTCTGATCTCTCATCCCACTTAATGTTGAGTAGAGAACAAGAAACTGCTCTAACAATACGTTCATACCAAAAGTGACATGACAATACTGTACCAATACAATTTTTTCATTACCTGTGGAGAATTTTTTTTTAACCTTGCTTTGAGCATGTGCTTTTAAAATATGCATTCAGATTTTACAAGTGTAATTTGTTGCTTTTTGAGTTTTGAAATAAAACAGTTTTACAAAAATTTAGTTTTATTTGTTTTGTAATGTATCTGTGCATTACCTATGTTTTGGATCACTATTAAATAAAACGTACAGTAATTTATAAGTACTGACTCTGAAAAGTAGTTAGATTCTTAGATATTACCAAAGTGTTGCCCCTGAGGTGTGGTAGTATATGCGTAATATTGATGGAATGGATGCCTCTCAGCTACTTTGCTAAGCTGAGTTTGGAGCAATGGTGTTAGGACATATAGGGCTCGCTGGTCTACCTCGGGGATGGAGGGGGGGGGGTCGATTCTTACTATCTTAACTCCTTGCTCAAGCCAGGAGCACGCTTACACACATATCCATGCACTCATGAAAAGAAAGAGACAATTATTTTGAGATATTTATTTGGCCTGCAATCAGATACAATACTTGTACATACCTACGGTTACCACATGTCGTACTGCTAAACCCTCCTTCAGTATCCTCAGGCTCGTGTGTTGCAGGGGGACAAAAAGTGAAACACAACCCTCCCGTCTGTGGAGAAAAGTAAGCAAGAACTTACCATCGTCGTCTGGAAGAACGAACTTGAAGTAGCATACAACCGGGTTGTGCCATGGTGCAAATACCGGTGCTGCCGGCTACATGTAAATTTATAATTGTCTGCAACACAAAGAATAGCAGTCAAAAGGTTTACAAAGTTTTTTTTCAGCTTAAACTTCCTCTTCGTTAACAAAACTGTACAAAATACAGTAACTGTAACCCAGACCGATGGTGATTGTTTGTCAATGTCAGAGGCTGTTACAGGACCATCAACAAGTCAACATATTGTTGAGTTGGTAAGTTAATTTTATTTTCACTACAGTAAACTTATAAATACAGTGTGAGTTGATGCAATGGTTTCGACCTCTGTAGCGTAGTCAGTTGCAGCGGTTTATGGCTTAGAGGGGGGATGTTGGGCTCATTACAATGTTGTAAGGTACTTGGCCTACCCACCCTATCTCTTTCTTTTTTCTAAATTTGTTTGTTGTGCAGAATTGTGGTTTCATGTTGGCATAAACGTAACGTAACCGTAAACTTAACTTCCGTAACTTCTTAAATACGTTTATACACGTTTTTCGGCGTCAGCATATGTCTAATGTGATCCCGAGATGCTTCGTGGGGCACTAG
>PNEQ01002417.1:0-21085 GCA_003012365.1 Medauroidea extradentata
ATTATGGTTCCAACAAATGTGTGTTATTAATCCGAGTAGTGTTTAAAAAAAATGAATTTATCTTGAAATGTTGCTATAGGTGATAATGTGATTTGAGCGCAATTACTACAAGTCCAAATACTGTAATCAGACTGAATACTAACTCACTTCTTAGAATTTGCAGTTCGACAGCTGAGCAGTGAAGTTCCAGCAGTCGCCGTCGTGGACCCTGGCTAATTCCGTCCTCTCTTGTACTTCATTGACGGACTGCTCTCCTGCTGAATAGATACTCATTTCTAAACTTCAGGCACTCAGGAACATCAAAACGATCAACAACGGCAATTTCCAGCTAGCTTAAAGGTCCAAAACTGGAAATTTTCATCAGCCTCGCAGAATCAATAGTTCAAAACCATTTCTTCCAAAAACCTTCTTATATTCTCTCCGATGTCATACGTACTTCTTCCTTGTTGCTGCGCAAAGCTCACTCTAATCGAGGTTTTGAAACTGAATGTGTTCTGAGTATAAACCTGACCTACGACGAAGTGATAAATTATTACATTCAACTAAATTTGTTGGAACCATGTAACGATACATAAAATATTATAACTTACTCAGCTTAGACAAAAAAAATCTGAAAAGAAAAATAAATCAATAGTGTAACATTATTAGCCTTTCAAAGCATAAAACTTCTTTGTTTAGCAGTTTCACCAACTTAATCAAAACAATTTACCGAAGGCTGTGACATAGAGAAAATGCTATGTTACAATACATAATCACAATTTCTACAAAGTTTCGACACATAAAAATTTGTTTTGCTTAACAGTTCTCAAAATATTATACATATCAACTAAATTATCAACTGTATGTGATACTATTTATAAATATGTACTGCTGCCATAGGGGGGTTTGGATTTTGCGGAGCTGACGTTTTGCTGAAAGTGTTCAAGTTCTAATTGGGAAATATTTTGAAATGTGCGCCATCTCAACATAGCCGACTGGGAATGGGTAGAGCACGGATTAATATTAGGGAGGATGGTTCATTTTGGCAACTAGTTAGGCGGACTGTTGCGCATCCCATCAGTTGAAGCCTATCGTGCGCACTGCGCCTATCAACTGGAACAGCCGAGGAAGCAGTACTGCACCTGCATAAGGGAACGCACCCGGCCTCTGGCGCTAAGAGGTAGCGGCGCCCAGACTCCCCCCCCCCCCAACATGTGATGCCGGGTGGTACCAAAATGTGCGTTGGTGCTAAGAGGCCCCCAGCAAAAGTAGGGAATGTGCCCCGTACCGGCAAAGTGCGGAAATGTGGGTCGCACCCACATTTGCTGAGTGAAGTTTAAATAGTTTTTAATTATCGTCTGTCAGGTTTAACCTCAAACCTCGGAGAAACACCCAGGCGCCATGCCGGCAACATGGACTCACCCACGTGGCCAGCCATGCTGCATAAAATCCTGCAAGTTATTTTTAAAAGGAATTTAAATATAATAATTTTCTTACGTGTTTTCAAGTGTTTTCCATTCCTTCCTAAAAGTTCAAGAGCTAATCTACACATTACCGCAATGTAACACAACATAAATCTCTGGATACCCGAAAACTGCATGTCTGAAAATATTTACAGAAACATTCCATAATACTATTTGAGACTCTAATAATCAAGAATTTGCATTTAAAAAATTATCATCTTTTTGGTTTGTATGAAGGGTTTTTGTGTATTGATGAGCACGTGGCGGGAGCCGGGAACTTGCTGGACGAGGCAGGTGCACCGCCACGGGCTCGGCAGTTGGCAGTTAGCGGCACAAGGAGGTGGTCGACTCTGTGTCGCTCCGGGCATCAGCAAGTCTTTGTTCAACCTATCATAGTGTATCAATATTTAATAATCTTATCTGAAACTTTTTCACTTCAACTTTATTATGCGCCGGAGTTACCTCCTTGCCCCCCTGCAACTCGTGATGCCCATGGAATCAGCTTTATTTAAATTTTCATCCAGCCCACGTGATTGTTTTTTGCCGTGCAGTTTCGCCCACTGGATGGGCATAGGTCCGGGCCCGCTTCAGCCACCGCCATAGTGATATTTGTATGGATGTACAGTGATTGCTCAATAAATAAGCACTTCTGTAAGTACGAGTGTTATTTATTGGCTAGTCGCTTCACGACCTTCAGGTTACGGGATCCTGAAAACCAGCCAATCCCATAGTGTTTTGTATTGTGTGAGTGGGCGTCCAGATGCCTGATGTCCCTGGCAGGTGTATTTTGTGTGCAACAAGGCGATGGGAATGCCTAAAAAGTCCCCTGCATATCTAAACACCGAGCGGATATAATTAAATCAGTTAATGCTGTGGCCGTCGGCCGCACGACCTGTGCTCTTCGAGTGCTCGTCCTCATGACGAGCTGGCGCAACCGGGCAGCCTGCCCTCCGCATGTCACTGTCATGCAGGACAGGTCTCTTATAATTTTACCGTAGATATTGCAACATTCATGCCCTCACTCCAACCACTGCTCGCACCATAGTTTCACCCCCCACTGGGGCTTGTGGGTAGAGAGACCTACGTGGTTACCTAGAGGCGGCCTTGTGTTACGGAGCTTATGGAAGACAAACATTCACTAAAATGGATACTTTAGATTTTAGGCTTTATTCTCGTCGTACAAGAGAGTTACACTACACACATGCACATGAAACATTAGAGTACTTGTCAGGTCTTCTTGTTATGTTCTGCGGACACATGCCCGTAGAGGAGGTGAAAAACTTGTAGAACTGAATTCCAATAATTGACGCAGAAATTACGACGGTCGCATGAGCTGAGCAGACCGATACGGAGACAACCCCGCGCAGATCTGCGAGAGACTGAAGGGCCCGCGAGATCGTCCGCTGCTAAACAAAGTGCAGCTAGTCCATGCGGGGGCTAGCATATTAACTGAACGGAGTCGGCAGTTACCGTAAATTTTAAGTTAAAATTCATCCCTACGGCGTTTGCAGCATGGAGGAAAAACAAAGTTAAAAAAAAAAAAAAAAAAACAACGGAATGTGGCTTTACGTTCAGACACGACTTACCCCCGTCCCTGTCAGCATGCAGAAAAGACTGGCCGAGCCAAGATGGCGGTTGGTCCCACACACCGACAATGCTAAGGTTAGCAGCGCTGATGCCTGGGATCAACTCAGTACTCTTTTAAAACTGAGATGCATAAAACCCTTCAAAACCATGCCAGAAAATCTGGGTAGATTAAATTATGAACTTTGAAAGCAAACAGATAGTATTTTTAAATCCCTTAGTATGATGGCGAGGAGGGAGGGGAGGGGGTGTTTGGAGGTGGAGTTTACTTACATAAGCACAAACATTTCTTATTTAGAATTATAAGGATTCGCTGTAGGATCTGAAGAAGAAAGCAAACATTTTGGACCTGTCTAGTACAATACTGGGTGTTACGTTAGGTACGTAAAATAATTTATAAAATAACTCCCCAGAGCTCGGTAAGATTTGGGGAGGGGGAGGTGGTGATCCGTGAAGAGCCGAAACTACGCAGGCTGTTTCGGTCAGCGTTCAGCGAGTTGAGCAAAATAAAACACCCCCGTAGTCTGTCTCACAGGTTACTCCCATCATGAGTGTATTTAACTTCCCTTGGCTTTTAATTACACAACAATTCCACTTCAATTATGCATTCTATTGCAGTGAGGGTAAAGTGGACTGTCCCAGATAGCATGTAAGCTTGCGGCATGCCTGCGATTTACTTGATTTAGGCTTGCCATTACACGCCCTATTTAGTAAGTTTGTTTCAAGTTTGAGTCAAGCCTATTTTATACAGTTGTATCCTGGCTTGTACGAGGCAAGCTTGTTACAAGCTTGAAGCAACCTTGAATCAAGCTTTTGTCGCAAGTTTGCTGCAAACTTGTCGTTTGGAGATTAGTTAGCTTGATTCTAGCTTGATTTAAACTTATGGCTTGACATGACAAGCTTGCAGCAACCTTGAATCAAGCTTTCCTCGCAAGCTTGCGGACTTGTCATGGTAAGCTTTATTCAAGCTTGAATCAAGGTTATTTTGCTATCAGGAATTGCCACTGGTGCTGCTTGGGCGGACTTGTGTTTGGTTTGGGCTAGATGGACTATAGGAGGTACGACGTCAGTAGGCTACATATACATAAATAAATAAATAAATAAATATATATATATATATATATATATACTCATAATTTATATGTACACATAATTTGGTATTTTTGCAACTAAAGTATTACTAATATGTGTGAATTTCATTAGCTGTATATATATTTCTATTTACTATGTAACTGTTAAGTTATTTCTTTAATTATGCTTCTTTTTCAATCAGTCCTATACCACCAGGTAATTTATTACGGCCTTATGTTGAATTCCTTAGAGAATGCAGTAATGAGAATCTAACATAAATTTAATTTATGGTACCACTCCATGCCGACAAGTTATTTTTCCAACGTTTACTTCTTTTATTTTATATTCGATCATTCTACGGGTACAGTTGACACAATTTTTATAATTTATCAAGTGCAGACCAACTATTTCTTACTGTGGTTCATAAAACGAAGACCCCGGCACCCTAATAGATAGGCAGAAATAGAAGTGCTGGTTCTGGTTAAAATGCATGCACGTGTGCAAGAAAGTGTTCGAAGGGTTACGTCCTAGATTTTGTGATGTGTTTTTCATTTACTCTTTGCCTATGGTTTTACTTTACTTGTGTCTTGTTCTATGGTTCCACAGATTTACATGTGGGACGAGTCAGAAGTGAGGTTATGAGAGATATTTTAAAAGGACGGTGTTATTTTAGAAACTAATCATGGTTGTCAAACTTGTTGCTAACAAATCCAACCCACCAATTGGTGAGTATATGTTGCATTCGTTTTTCATACTGAAGTTACTTTGTGTTGATAGCGGAAATTGTTTTGGTTAATAGTAGTCTACGATTTTGTATTACTGTCGGAATGTGATTGTTTGGCATATTTATTGTAGACGGAAATTGAAGTGAACCTGAATTAACCTGAGTCAACAAATCTTAAGCAGATTACGCGGCTACCTGGTTGGTTGCATCAGCGTGGCCAATCAATGAAATGATGAATTGTCACAACGGCGCGACAGAAGCGACACATAGTGCGCGATGCGAAAAACAAAACTAGGTAATCAGCGTCAAGGCTTGTGCGACGTCAGTGCGTCCACCTCGACGCTGATTGGCTGTCTTTTGTTAATTTCGTCGCGTCAGTCGCGCCATTGTTATAACAGCATTAACTGTTCCCATCAGATATTTTTATTTTCAAATAGTTTATTTCCTGTAGGTCGTAGAGAACGTAGGCTCGCTAGAGGGACAGTTATATGACAAGTTATTTATAAGTAGTCTAGTACACAAACAAGCAAACTTTTTTTTCTAATGTCATTTCTGAAAGTTGGTTCAGATAATTTGCCTACCACCAAGGCAATGTGGGTTCAATCTCAGATTTTTGCAATTACTGTTGATTCAGCGATACAGTAGATTGTTGGTGCCGGTTGTGTTGATGTTGTTCTGCACTCTTGTTGTATTAAATGCAATGATGTCAGAGACAGTGTCGGTGCTGTGTCAGTGTGGTAGAGTATGCCAACTTTAAATATTCACTTACAAGCGTTCAACATATCATTGACGAGCATAGACAATTTAACACGTGACAAACAGTATATTGTGATTGGTTGTTGGATTTGGTCCACATTTGTAAACAAGTGATTTTAAATTAAATGTTGTACAGTCACTTTAAATTCAGAATGTCACTTAAATATTGGTTATAATATGAAAATTAACACATAACCAGTGAATGTTCGTGAAAGTATGACGTACAAATAACAGTATCACTGGAAGAAACTAGGTTCACCCAGCGCTGTGGAGTCGGTAACTAGAGCTATTGACTCAGACTCCAACGCAGACTCCTAAGTTTTTCCACTGTCCGACTCAGACTCCGACGCCACCAGTCCAGTATCAAGACTCATCAACATTGTGACATGCAGATTTTATAATGTGTATCACAACACATTTCATCATCATTGAGTGAATAGAAACTTGTAAATTTACTTAATAACCTCTTTGATTTTTTGCATAGTAACTATTTTCAGATTCTCAGAAATTAATACTTGAACAGTGCTGTAATAATTACTGTGATTTCTCAAAGGATTTTCTAGAGTTTTAATTTTAGTTAACATTTATCTTAGCTTGTTTAAATATGCACTTATTAATTTGAGTACTAGGATTTAAACATAAACTGTAAATGTAAGATTTGTTAGCCAAGTCAGATCTGGAGTCGGAGTTGCTACGTCTTAAGTGACTCCGACTCCATACAAAATTTCCAAAACTCAGACTCCACAGCTCTGGGTTCACCAACCATGCACATACAATTTAAATTTAATTTTTGTCCATTAGATCATACATAATTATGACATAGGACATTTCATTGTATCATTTCAACTGACTGCCCACCGACCAATGGCTGCCATCGTGCCATGCAATTGTTTTATCCACCTTCTGTATCAGGGCTTTAAGTGGGATGTTGTGGTGGTCATTGAGGTCAGCCGACAGGTTATAATTAGCTTCCCCCACTCTAGCGTTATGCTGCTTCTTTGTATGTAAGCCTTCCTCATTCTTGTCAGCGTTAGAGACTTACGTGTAGAACACTAATCTCTCTCTTCCCATTTCAAAATTGCAGTAAAGTCTGGATGATCCATTGGTTTGCAGATTATTTATGCAGCATTCTGTATGTGTTAACATTGTAAAAATAATGAATAAAATAGAAAGTATATGTTAGTTTATATTGTGTAGGCTATACAGTATAGGTGAAACCATATGAAAGCATTCATGTTTGACATTGTTATAGTGTTTGAGTGAATTATTAATGAAAAAATAAACTGTTGGTTCTCTTGGACAGTAATTAACAACACAGTGCTGTAGCTGAGCCGGTTGCTCGGCCAAGGAGGCTTGACTATCTTGCAGATGGATCACATTTGCAATGATACTCACATTCACAAACATGCATATTGTTACGTGAAGTTAGCCGTAGTTAGATAAGAATTTCAACATCGTCTGTTGATATGTCAACCTCTTTGTAGATAGAACATTATATTAATTTGATGTTAGAAAAAAAATAGTGCTTTAAAATATAAATTAAAGTGTCATTCTGGACTGTGTCTATGACATTAACCATTGTTGTCAATTAATTCAACGTATAGGTATGTTTTCGTAACAATGGGGCACCTAATAATGTTCATCAGTTATTATTGTAGGTCAAATAAACCTCTTACTGCAAGTAATAACCTGTTTCTGACATTAACCCAGTTACTAAGTCTTGTTATAGGCTAGGACTTCTTGAATTGAGTTGCTGAATGTTGTAAACACTGGCAAAGTGTTCACTGTGCATTTACAAACAAAAACAGAAGCCACAAACCACTTGACATGAGGTAAGAGTTATGTGGTTAGTCTCCGTGGAGCAGAGCTTGATGGGTGGTCTGCCGAGTTATCCTTTCAGCATTTAGTTAATTTGTTGAAAGCACAGAACGGTGTAATTGTTCAGACAAAATGTTGAATTGGGTTCAGACATATTTAGTTAGGTAATCTATAAGGGCTGTCCCTGAATAATGTTAATAATTTGTCACGTTGTAAGGGATGCGAAGACAAGTAAAATGATACAGTACTCTTAGGGTCGCAGAGGCTGTACACACAAATTGTGGCCTGTGGAGGTTGCCATCTGTGTTGATGTCTAACAATATTTTTAATGGGTCGAGCTAATAGTCAGGGGGCAGTGGTAGTCACATCCGTTCAAGGTAATTCCAGTTCAATTCCAGATCTGGGTCACACGTAGGATCTCAGATATGGGACTTGTATGTATTGATTCGTAGTCAGTTCCATAATCACCTGTCAGCCTCATTTGTTCTCGTACTACGTAGACACCTATATAGGCCTACTGCTGCCGTCAAACTGCCAACACTGCACTTCTGTGTTTCTGACTACTATTACATGCATACTTGCCATGAAGCAGGTCGAGTGACTGGGAGAGATTTCACAAACTGTGCCAGTTGTTGGTATTCCAAAGCAGATTACGACCTTCGAAGGTCACAATTTGTGGGTCTTACATAGCTACTTCGAAGCCTCAGAGACCCTAACTGTACGATATCTTACGTCTTCGCATCCCCTACAACGTGACAAAGAGCTTTGAACATTACCCAGGGATGTCATGTATATTTTGTTACGTATGAGATTTCGACACCAGAGATTGTGCTTCAGGAATGTGTTACATGAGAAAACATTTGCTCATAAAGTTGGTATATCCTGTTGTCTAAGATTGCAGTTTTGTAATTTTTGCAAATTGACTTCAAGCAACGTAAAATTTACAACTGATGCCTAATAGCGCTGAATTGTGTCTCATGCTCTCTTAAAAACTTCACTGATATTGGTTTGCAGGTGGTTTGCTGGTTGCCAACTTCATCAAGATTACGAACCCTGTCTCTGTGGAATGGGGGAAGGAGAACCGTCTGGATGTTGGCAACAATGTATGTTTCGACACAGTTCCAACAATCAGCCGTTACTTGGCTCGAATAGCGTCGTCGCACGGCTTGTACGGGAGCACTGTTTTGGAACGGACCGAGGTGAGTAATTGTAGTTCACATTTACTATCCAGTAGCCATAAAACAATGTAGTACAGGACATTACTAAGTGATATGTCACATTCTGGAGGAACCTTCTTTGATTTCTGGTACAACCATCTTGATTTCAGTTTTTTGGGGACTTCCTGAATAATTTCAGATTAGTCCGGTATGGTTATTTCACACAGGTCTTGACTAATTAATTTTATTTGGTCACACTCGATAGATGCAGTATGAGTAGTGATTACTCGAGGATGTGGGTTTACTTGTACAGGTAGATCATTGGCTGACATTCAGTGTCGGGCCACTGGTGTGCGCTAGAGAGTTCGCGGAAGCTCTACTGTACCTCGACAAGATGTTGGGGCCAGTAACGTACCTGGTTGGAAACAAGTTGACGATTGCTGACTTTGCAGTGTGGGGCACGCTCTACAGTAAGTGACAGTTTCTCTCTCTCCCTCCCTCGTGTGTTTGAGTGTGGGTGTTGTGAGTAGTCTTTGAGAAGCGCCTTGTTTTTACATTATTATCTGTGCTTAGATTACTCTCTTTATTATAACCCTGATATATTTACAGTACAACCTCGGTGTAGCGATACAGTACTTCACATTCACATAGGGTAGTGACTATACATAAGTTGTTATTGTATTGGCTGCAATATTAATGTATGTTGTAGATTATCCACAACTTTGAGTGATGGAACATGCGACACTTAAAGTTTTGTTCATTACTTTACTTTCTTTTTCTTACTCTTCTATTCTGTAAATTAATCAGTTATGTTTCCTAGACTTCTTATAACAGGGATACAAATAGTATTTCCTACTGCTATCAATGCTCCTGAAGTAAGAAAGCTGTGACTATGTAATAATGCACTAGGGTGTACAAAAGTATCATCTACAGAATGTCGAGCCTTGATTCCCAACAATCCGTAAGAAAAATGGTGTTTTTGTCAAAAATTGTGAAAATCCACTGCTTTGATGCTCCATCCCCCTTAATGATACATACATGCAGTACACAATTTATAACATTGGGCTCTTGTTCCACAAATGTCTGTTAAGTTTTTTCAAAATGATCAGTTTTTTGTCATTTTGGGGGGAAAAAAATAGTGCAGCAATACTCCTCCGAAAATTTGTTTTGAATACTCTACAAAATATTACCTTTTGCTTTGCGTAAGTTACTGAATCATTTGTAGAAAGAAAATTTTTATTCTTGAATATTACGTCCCTAAAATTGTTATAGTGGGAAAAGGTACAGTAGTAAAAAATAAGAAAATTGTAGGGAAAATTATAAACATAAAAGGAACTCAACAAACACATAAAAATCTGTTATGTAGCAAACTTAAAGAAGAAAAAAAGTGTGAAAAATGAAGGGATGGGGCAAGACAGTAAAAATCTCTCAAAGATTATGCTAGGCTATATAATGTGTGTTTGATAAAAGTGTACAGAAGAAAATTTGGTTATGTAGGCGTATTTTAAAATTAGAACACTAAAAAATTGGGAAAGACAAAAGATGGTATAAAATATATTTACCATAATTTTTTGTGTAAATACAGATTCACGAACACTCTTAGGCATATAATGAACTGACATAAATGTGACACTAAACTGCTGTAGCGGGTGCCAGTATTGACTATGTGAGGAGCCAGTTGCAGGGAAACAGCGGAGGCTGGGAACTAGCACATCAATATACCACCAAATACACACAACCACCTGACCTCAACATAACAAACATCTGCCAGGTTTCAAACACTCTGGCACATCTTAGAGTGAACTCTGGTACATCTTAGAATGAACTCTGGTCACTATGAGCACTGATCACCAACTGTCGCTGGACAATACTCTTCTGTGTGCCGTCACTGGCTGCCTGATGAAACTGGCGAAACATCATGGCAGTGCTTCTGCGGGGAAAATGTGTGTATTGCACTGCATGTGTGCGTTTACTGTCTACAAGTACCATCGTGTAATTACGTATGTATACAGCAGCAGTATCTTTTGTTTATTGGATATTAATTATTAAAAACATGAAAATTGACATAATTTTGCCCATGGTAGTACTCCTCCCCGTTGGCATCTTGTCAGGGTTGGCAAGACAAACAGAGCGTGCCAAGGCATTTTCCTGTCTATGTTTCTTTTCAAATAAATATTAATTTCACACTTAAAAATTTACTTGTGGGTCTAGCGTTGCTACGAGCAAATTTTTTACTTGGGTTCCAAAACTGTACATTACAAGAAGTGAACTACTTTCCGAGCAAACCAAGGTGTTCGGAAGCGGTGTCAATGATGTTTACAGCACGGAAGAGTCACAATGGTTTGTTGGCAGATGGAGGTGAGGTTGGGTACGAAGTGTGTCAGAAGGGAATGTCGCGTCATGTGTTGGCAGCTGTAAAAGGAACGCTCATTTACTCAACCAAGGTAGAGATAGGCCTACTTGTGTCTCGCTGGTAGCTGACGTGGTGTAACCTACATGAGATAGATTCTTACCCAGTAACACTATACTCCTGCCTTGCAAACAAGATTTAAAAAAAAAATTGTCTTTCAGTTTTGAAAGCAGCCTTTAATCTACTGCTTCTTCCATAAGAAATACATTTTGTTCTCAATTTTGAAAGTTAACTGTATCTTTGTAAAGCCAGTAGTTGTTACTGTTCTCATGCAAACTGCTACACATATGTAACAAACTTTCCTTCACTCTGCAGATTACTTACACAAATCCCACTGTTTATGATGGTATTGAGTTACAGTAGTTAGTAAAAATGCATTTCAGTTTAAACAGAACATGAAAGAATTCATAAAGCCATCAGACTGTACTAAAATATTCCTTCAAACTGTTTATACATAGCAGTCAACTCAATTACTATACATAACACAATACTTTAGATTTTTTAAACTCTAAATGTGTCATGTAAACACATGTACCAACACGCCAGATATGCAGTAGCTTGCCCTTGAAACTGTACAATGCTTTTCCACTGATTTTTACAGAAATTTTGCTTAGAATATTTTTATACTTGAAATATTTTATCTTTATGAAATTGAGCCATTGAGAAGTAATAAGTTTTATCATTGATTTGCCATTAAAACTGGATGACTGCGAGGTAGGTACTGGTCACGCGAGCTAGGAAAGGTCCTGGCGATGTGCAGAGGAGAAGTTTCCTCCTCCTCCTGTCCCTAACCAGCGGAGGTGTGCGCATCTGCTGATTGGTTGTAGCTGCTAATGGCACACTCAGGGCTCCGTCATTTCCCCTCTTGCTGGCTGGGAGGGGAAGTGTGGAGCAGGTAGCTGCACAGTAGATACCATTTCACGTCCGCTGCACCTCTCTCTCAAAACCTTTCCTTAGCTGTGGAGCCAGTTGGTAGGTAGAGTGTTACAGTGTAATGTTAGTATTGTAGCAACAGTGTGGTGCGTGAGAACAGGTGTTGATAGGCAGTCAACAATGGAACACACTGGTCAGCTCGGGGAAGTGTCCGGAGAATGTGACACGGTGGTACGAGTTTGTCCGCTCTCTGGAGCATGTGGCAGCAGTGCTGGCATCACTGCCCGAGGAGGCGTGCCCCGTGGCCGGCCGGCCTGCTAGGAAGGAAGAGGGCAAGTTTGTAGAGCTGCCAGGGGCCGAGGTGGGCAAGGTAGTCGTGAGGTTCCCTCCAGAGGCCAGTGGGTGAGTAAAACCTCGTTGAGGAACTGTTTATTGCAGCCAGTTAAATTACATTGTGCTCATCTGACGATATTGTTTTTGGACCTGACTATGTTATCTAAATTAAAATTACTGTCGAACCAAGCATTATGATCGTAACCATTATATGTATCACTGAAATCATGATTGGATGGTATCATTATTTTACGAGAACAATATTATTTATGTTCAGCAAAATTTCAATATTTGTAATAGTCATTGCCAATTACATTTTTACTTATTTTGTCATTGATACGTGATATTAAATACAAGAAATGTATAATAGAAATAATTATCAGCATCACTGTCGCTGTCTATGTTTACCAAAGGTAAATCTAATTTCACACTACTTTAGTCAGGTATACATTTTATTTTCTTTGATTTCATTTCACGTATTAATATGCATCAATTGACAGGTTACTCTTAAAATTTCAATGCCACTATGAGGCTATATTAATTAAGTATGCCATATCAGCTCTAAACATGCAAATGCTGTAAAATACAGGATATTTGGTTTGGGATTTAAAATTTAAAGTATAAAAACTGAAGATAGATTAAAGTAATATAACAGGCAGAAGTACAAGTACCTACAGTTAGCCTAGTGGCCTATTTCCCACCATTCGAAGATAGATTAAGTTTTAGTTGTATGCCATACAAGTGAATATTATTTCACCCAGGTTTACTAACACATTCATGAAAATATAATTGCCAAGCATAACTCAAGTAGTGATGTTCACTATTTATTGACTACCTCTTGTAATGTTCTGAGCCGCGTGGTTGGCGTAGTAGATAGAGCACTCGCTTCCCACAAAGACAATCTGGGTCGGTCCCTGTATTTTCGTATGTGGGATTCATGTTTGACAATGTCACTGGTCGGTGGGTTTTCTCTGGGATCTCTGGTTCCCCATGCCCCTTCATACCAGCACTGCTCCATACCTTACATCACCCCTTACCAGCGCTAAGACCTAGATGTTACGTGCAAACCAAAATCTATTCACTATATGAATTAACACGTCTCGTGTAGTAACGATATTTGAAGTTATGCAAACATGTTTATCGGTTTTCAGTTTTTAATTTTTTCTCCAGGAATAATAACAAAGTTGTATTTCATCGCTACTCAGCTCGCATGAATATTGGCCATGTGACACCCACAAGGCGCTTGTGATATTGAAACCCTAAATAGCACTGCAGGTGTAACCAAATTCTGGTAATCAAGAAAACCTGGTCATGTGACTCAGATAACCTACTCTATTCTAGCAACTGAATTTTCATAAGCGTCTAGAGTCTACACTGATAGATCAGCTATAGAAGGTGTTCTGTAGTCATCTTCACATGCAGTACAGCAATAGACCATGGGAACAATGGTCATTTTGTGTTTTTAATTTCTTTATCCACACCTGAGCCAGGCCATTATACTTTGCGATCTCTATTGCTAGTGTCACTCACTGTGTCAAGTCGGGATGTTGATTATCTGCATAAAGAATAATACTGAGAAACTGGAAATATTTTGGTAATCAAAGAAAGTGAAGCTATAACTAGATGCAAATAATGTAGTAATAATAATAATCTAGGTGAGTTATAACCATCATATTGGTTGTTAATTTTGAAGTAAAGTTATGTAACATATCGTCAACTAAAACAATGGTGTTGTGTGGTGTGCGTTCCTACATGCGAGAATCCGGGAGTCAACCCCAGCGGAAATAGAACCCGCATCATCTAGGTAGGAGACGAATGGTCTTACCATTCGGCCATCGCAGCCCTTCGTTTAATTATGGGCCTCCCTACGTGCACTTTAAATGCGTTGCAGCGTGTTGCTACTATTTTTTTTTTTTGGTGAAAGTAACTTAACACGCATTGTATTTGTCTATCTACGAAAATAACACACACTTCAAACCATATCGCTATAATTTCAAAAAATTCTGTGTGTTTATTTAAAACTATCAAAATGGCCAAAAATTGGTATTTCAGACTACCGTACTTGTAAAAATAACAGCCAGATTCGAAAAACACAACTGTACAAACAAGCATTAGACTTTTAACTATGCTAGCTACAAATAAAATAATGTGGTCATCACTTAAAATCTTATAGAAAAAAGGATGAGAGTAAATCACTGCACGGCAGCTGAGTAGCTTGCGTGGAGAGGCGATATTGTATTACGTTCGTCTGTCAACGGCACCCTTACCACTCCAGTCTCACACAAACATAGCTTACCTAGGGAGGCCCCTTAAGTACTGAATCGCGCAGTTGCGGATGACGACAATGGAAGTGGTGCATGGAGTATTGAAATACTTGGCAGACTACATTAAAAATTTCAGGTTTCGGTTTTCTCTATGTCTGGCCTTGATCGGTTTAACCTCATACCTGATGTCCTTCAATAATTGTGTCAGTGATAAACTTGCAGCAAAGAGTTCAAATCGTGGGAAATCTATATTGGAATAGATTATCCAGCCATGTGTCAAACTAATGACTTGGTTCGAGTATAAATGGGATTTCAAAGTCTTTATTCTGTAATAATAAACTAGCAAATTTTTCCAGTTTGAGATTGAGGTTTTTTTAAATCAGAAAAATCATCAACAATAAATGCAGGATATTTATTGATATAATTTAATGCCATCTGTGCTGTGATTGCATTGTGAATGTTTGTGAGAATGTGTATATTTGTCGCCTGGAACACATTAAGCGTGGTGTTACTGCACACTAGATTAAAATTGGAACACTTCTAAACCTACAACTTTGGTACCATCAGTATTTATTACAAATTTTTAACAAAACTGTATTGAGTTAATGGCACATAGATGTTTTTAAATAAAATAAAAATAATGATGTTGATAAATACCATAGAAAAATCTCTATAGAAAAATAAAAAGCTATGAAACCCGAAATTGAAAAGTTGATATAATAAAATCAATGTTAATAGCATATTGGTATACCAAAAATTTAACATTATCCATATACCGAAAAGTTACGATATTATAGATACCGTATACCGAAAAGTTACAATATTATAGATATACCGAAAAGTTACAATATTATAGATATACCGAAAAGTTACAATATTATCAATGTTATTGATACCAAAATTACAGAGTATGCAGTTGAATTTAATATCGATATCATAATTTCTGATATTGAACAGCACTACTAATTACGCGTGCATGAACTTGAACTCGAAAGTGAACTAGGTACTTCAGATGAAATTGGTGTAGAACTGATGGTTCACTTATTGAACAGTTAATGTGTTTTGTTTTTTTATGTTATAGGGTTCCTACTCACTGCAGGTTTGTTTGTTGGTCTCACCATTATTTCATAAAGTTTAATAGTTTCATTTCATTCCAATGACAGTAGTAGTAGTAGTAGTATTTGCTCTTTTATTGCATATATCATCTTCTAATGACCATAATTATGACACAAAATTTTCGTAACAGAAACATGTCAAAAATTAATGCAAGCGATTAGGTAAAAAAAGTTTTGTTTGGTGGAGTATCATATGTGAGCATAACAGCAACATAAATAGTTGTGGTGAGGTGTGTGGCCCTAACAAGGTCTTAAGAGCCAATGAGGGTGACGTGAGGTGAAGATACAAGTAATAGCCATGCCCGGGCCAGGATTTGAACCCAGAGCCTCTTGCTACAGAGGTCGGCATTGAAGCTGTTGCTCATAAATAATATTATGATGGGTTATGTTTATCTCATTACAGTGTTTATGTATGTTTAATATTCCTGTAAAGAGGCTTAATATAACTGTAGTATGAGGTACTTTGCCATCCTCCCCTATTCCAAATTTGTTCTTTTTTTTTCTATATGACGAGTATAACAACTTAATATTTCTTTGGGCCATAGTAATAATTAGTACTTTATTTAATGGTGTTGATTTAAAAATTATCGGGTGTGTGTATAAGTCATAACTACCTTCAATATGCTAAGCCTGGGGTACAGTGTTTGCCACCAACTATCTGTGGTGTAGGTTGACAAGTCGCCCGGTAGTGTGAGCTTGGTCCCGGCCTACGACTGATTCAGTGTCATTGACGAAGTGATATCGTCCTTGTTTTACATTAATATTATTAACTTATTTTAGAAGCAAGGAACCTGCATTTATTAAGCTCTGTTTTGTGAATGTATGACTTTTAGCACTTTGGTTTGTATAATATTGTACCTATTCCATTCTTGTGATATCAGTATATGACCTTGAACTTTTATGCTACATCATGGTGCTAAGATCATGCCAAAGGGTCCAAAGTGCACGATATTGTTCAACTGTAGTCCGGGCATAGGTCTTAATGGTGATTGTAATCACGAGGTACACTGCCATTTTGTGCACGTTGACTTTCGGTGGCCATGGAAGCACTGTGGGACCGGAAGAAACAGCCATTATTGTATGAGTGAAGGAGAATGGACGCAACTAGGGATTGCGGGCCTGGCATTGCGGCTGCGTGGTCAGAACTTTGATTTTAGCCTGGAAATAGTTTTTCCAAGGAGAGGATCTTTATTTGGAACTGCAACTAATTTACTGTTTCACTTGAAATTTGTTTTGTTCTCGTGCATTAGCACAAATAACGGCCCACAGAGTAGGCGCAATGTTGACTGTGACGATGTATAATGTATTTTAACGGCGGTGCGGAATATACCAGTTATATGATTATGTGGTTTGTTATTCTTTTCCTTTAATTTGTCACCCTTCTTCGAACCACCCCAAAAGAGAGAGAGAGACTGTTCTTGTATTTTCCGCTGACGCACCACAGTAGTTTGATAATATACAAAAATGGTGTAATTTTAACTTGTATCAGATATAACACCTATTGATATCAAATTATACATTCATCCTTATAAATTTCCTGTGTAATATACAGTATTTATTTGCATAACTTACACACTATCAGTTATGATACCTTGGGTTCAAGACAGGTATGTAAGATAAGACATTTTTCTAGTCGCTGCCGAAAAATATTTTGCTACAAATTCAGACATGAATATATATGGTTTGTGTGGTGCGAGGGTGCAAGGCATGCAAATAAACATGGAGCATATTATTTGCGGGCTCAGCTGGCAAATGTTATACATAACAGTGTTGTAGAGTAGCTGTAGACTTTGTTAACATGTTGGCTGTACTGTGGTGTAGCTACCTGCATATAGGACACGCCAAGGCAGCACTTCTCAACCAGTACTACCAGGAGACATTCAAGGGCAAGCTGGTGTTCAGGTTCGACGACACTAACCCTGCCAAGGAGAAGGTGGACTTTGAGAAGGTACTGCTAGTGTTGTCGTACTCTCTCTCTCTCTCTCTCTCATGACTTGACGTGCTTGTGGATGTATTCTACGGCTAGAGTTTATTTACATTGCGATAGTTTGTGTGTCTTCAACATGTGTTTATTACAGTATTGTTGTGCTTGCGTAATATAATTGTTGTAGTATTTTGAAAATTAATTATTTGTATGTGTTTGCTGCAATACTCGACTCTGTTGTACATAACTCAGTACAATTCAACAGCTACGTACAGGTAATAATTGTTAGTACAGTATGTACTTTGTGATGTGTGTTAGAATGCAAGACAAAATTTAAAGTACAAACTGTGAAATGGATATCTCAGGTTCATCTGAGAACTAAAAATTTTATCCATTTCAACAGAAATTACAATATATTATAAATAATTGCCCATGTATAGGGTATTGGAGTATGTATTGTGAACAAATAGAGCTATGTTACAATATTTTGCAGAAATTCCAATATTTTAAAATAGTTATGTTGATATTCCAGTATCAAAACACTGACTCTAGTAACAATGATATGACTTTTGTCTTTGCTTCAAAAATGTTTTACTGTCGTAGGTATATTATGTTTTGATAAATTGTAATAAATCATTCTAAACTGGTGTTAATTTATGAACTAGGGTTGCTCTTGTAAGGGAGGTGTTGTTGATAATCTTTCACCAAACTGTATTAATAAGCCTATAATGACGTGGATAAGGTGGTTGTGATGTTGTGAAATGATCTCCTGTGAGAAGTGTCGAGCATAGAGCTGGTTGTGTTGAGTTGCGTTATTGCCGACAGGTGATACTGGAGGACGTGGAGTTGCTGCAGGTCAAGCCAGACGTGTTCTCACACACATCTGACTACTTTGACCTGATGCTGGAGATGTGCGAGAAGTTGCTGAAGGAAGGGAAGGCGTACGTGGACGACACAGACCCGGAGCAGATGAAGCAGGAGAGGGAGCAGAAGGTCGAGTCCAAGAACAGGAACAACAGTGAGTACTGACAACTTAACAATAAATTCAGGCCTTCCTTACATCTGTTAACAACTTAACAAATGTACAGTGGAGCCATTCTGGGACCGTGACTTGGGGTTCCCTATTCGATTAACGTGGCTTCTATGAAACACCAATTTAGTGACAAGAATTTTGGGAACCATGACTTTTTATTATTTTGGGGTTCTACTGTATTTAATTTCAGTCTTGTACATTATTGTTATTTGATTTTATTTTGGTTGGGCCTTATACGTGCCCTCAAACAGCTTCATGGCCTTGCTAATGATACACTAGAGAAATGGTGTGGGAATTGACCACGGCCTGTCGTAAGGACTTAACCCAGTAATCATTCGTGGCTGTGTCTATTTGCAATGAAAACAGTTTTAAATAGACAAGAATGCTAATATCACAAATCACTCTGTTAAACTTCTTGTAGTTTGCAATTTGTGGAATTGTCTATTTGTGTGTGGCCTGGACAAATGCAAATGTTTGAACTCTGATTATAAACCTAGTCCAGACCAATATTCAATTACAGTGCAGATTATGTGATTACAAAGTAAAATTTATGTGCTTAGCTGATACAGTACACTGTATGAAATATTGACTAATATTAACATATTGTAACTGTCCGATCCAAGACTTGTGTCTAGCCTATACAAGGCACTGATAGTTCCTGTGTTTTGTTACATTTTTGCTCTCGTGAATGAATGAAACTCAGCTAAATCTCTTAGCCTAGCAACTAGTGGTAACATCCAGACATATTTCCACATATAAATATTCAATGTCAACCTTGCCAGAACTTAGCCAGAATTGCTGTAGTGGGATGTGAGTGTTGTAGCCAATTAGCAAACCACTACCGCACGTTTTAAATATAAATTATATTTTTTTATATATGTACAGTAGAATCTGTTATAATATTTTTTTAAAGGGACCTGTTTTACACTTTTGAAATGAAGGATAGCACAAATAAAACACCAACTCCCGGATTGAGACTCATCACGAAAAATTGCATTTTATCACAACACCATTTTGACTACTACTCGTCTACCAACTTAACACAATGAAATTTACCTGTCAACAAAGAAAATATAAAAAAAAATGTGTGTAACCTATAAAAAAAAGTTAAATGCAGGAAAATGTTCTAAGCAGGAATAAATATTTTTACACTAATAAATGGATATACACAAATTTAACGTAAAATATCATAATTTGTGTATAGTAAATAAGCCTTTAATGAGATTAAACGAAGCTGTAGTTGCTGCGCCACTAGAAACATTATGAATACATACATCATGTGTATAGTAGAAGCTTCCCCATTGTACACAATAGTATACACCTATGACACTTTCTCCAGACATAAATGTGGTTTTTATAGTTGTTCTTAGTCCGCTGCTTAGTTATTTTATCTGAAATAATACAGTTAAGAAAAATTTTACCAGAGTCTGAGTAAACAAGTGATAATGTCTTTAAATGTTTCTTGCAATGGCACAGAATGACAAACTGTATAATTGTGGACATACGCCATCGCAATATCATGTCGTCCCAGAAATATTAGTCTCTTTCTAAGAATTCTGCGACGACATAATATTGCAATGGCGTATGTCCACAATAATACAGTTTGTTAAACAAATGATGTTTGTTATATGATGGAAATGAAAATACCAGTGTTGTTATAAGCAGGAAATGAAAGCATTATGCTTCGTGGAAAAATGGTGGGACCAAAGAAAACTGATGTTATATGCAGGAAATTTTTATATCCAGAAATGTTCTGACAAGGTTCTGCTGTATATCCATGCAGTTTAAAAAAAAACTTCAAAACTAATAAAACATATCAGTGTAAACCTTAAACAAGCTTTTACTTCCAAACTTTGAATTTTGAAGCTATACTTTCAGCAGACCTTATGAATGTGCTGTTTCTCGCAGGTGTGAAGCAAAATTTGAAGCTGTGGGAGGATATGAAGGAAGGGACGGAACTAGGCCAGAAGTGTTGTGTGCGAGCCAAGATAGACATGACGTCTGTGAATGGTTGCATGCGAGACCCGACTATCTATCGCTGCAAGAATGAGCCACACCCACGTACTGGCACCAAGTACAAGTGAGTGTTCTCTGCTGTACAATTGTGGCCAGGTACACTGCACTGTCCAACTAGGACTGTATTTACTACACTTCCAGTGACTACCTGAAGTTGAAGAAAAAGATATTCAATAGTTAGAGATTCTGTACCATCTATTTAGTAATAATCACCCACAGGTAATTTTAAAAGTTTTGAATAAATCCACTGCAGCAAAGCAAAAAATGGAAAAGTATCTAAGAATAATTTAGTTTTTTATGTAACAACAATAAGCTTTTCACAAGACTTTGTGTTTGATTTTGAATTGGGGAATGAGAAGGACGGACAGAGAGTGTGACAGACGTGGAGCAAGAAGTAGATGGAGAATGTTTAAGTAAAATGGGAAACCATTAAATTTTATAAGGATGTCTCAGACTAAAGAGGTAGTTTATTTCAAAATGAAACTTTTGTTAGCTTAAAATTAGTTGAAATTATATTTCATGATACATGTTTTTTTTTTTTTTTTTCAATTTCCTTTTTAAACTG
>PNEQ01002417.1:22085-32371 GCA_003012365.1 Medauroidea extradentata
CCTCCACCACCCACCACTACCTCCACCACCCACCACTACCTCCACCACCCACCACTACCTCAACCACTCTACTGCTACTGCTATTATGGTAATGTTGTTTCTGCTGCTACAGATATACTGTATTTTCTATTAGAGGCAGCTCATTTAGAAGCACCTTATATATCTGTTAATGTGCATGTACCTTAAAAAACCCCTGGCCTTTTGCAGCCAAATATCAAGAAATATTGATGACCTTGGCTTTGAATGATGGTGTCAGAGGAAGCCACAGAAATGAATGTGCGTGTGTGTTCCTCAGAGTTTACCCCACGTACGACTTTGCCTGCCCTATCGTGGACAGTCTGGAGGGGGTGACGCACTGCCTGCGCACCACGGAGTACCACGACAGGGACGACCAGTTCTACTGGTTCATAGAGCAGCTGGGCCTGCGCAGGCCGTACATTTGGGCGTACAGCCGCCTCAACATGACCAATACTGTACTGTCTAAAAGGAAGCTCACCTGGTTCGTGGAACAAGGACTCGTAGATGGCTGGTTAGTGCTTTTGTTTGTTTTACTTGTGTGTGTGTGTGTGTTTGAATGAGAGTTCAGTGGCCTTGTAAATACAGCAAAACCTCTTAAAAACAATGTTTTATTTAGTACAGTAGAGCCTCAATTTAACAATATATTTGGATTCTCAAAAATCTTGTAGCTTATCAGTGTTTTGTAAAATCCAAGTTCGTTAAATAGGAGATTCCTGGTCGCAGTTCGTGAACATTTCATTGCTAAATTGATTGTTAACTGTGAGTTTGTGAAATTGGGGTTCTACTGTACAAAGTGGCAGTTTTTGCCGTTGGAACAAAAAGAGAAAATAAATTATAATTTTTATGCTCAATAATGAATTTTCTGGTTGTAGGTCAATGTAATAGAAGTTTATGGGTGAAAGGAAGTCATTGGAGGCAAAGAGTATTTTTGTTGGGACGAAACAGTCTTAAATGAATTTCAGAACTTTTTTTGTAGTAGATCTTGCAACATATTGTACTATTGTAGACATACACCGTTGCAATATTATGTAGTCCTAGAAACACGAGACAAAGAATACAAACAAAAAGAGAAAAGTTTTATTTAATTTTGGATATTTATTTTATTTTCTTTATTCATTTTTGACTAATCCCTTCGTGTTCTGTTGTTTTGGGTTATTGATGTGTTGACTACAGCCAGACTAGGCTTGTTTTCTCTCTACTGTATGTTGTTCTTTCCCATTTCACGAAACATTCAAAGACAATTCTTGCAAGGACATCATTTTTATACACTGTAAATACAGTACTTAGGTTATGTGAGGTTCATAGTAGAGGTTTTACTATAATAAGTGAATTGAAATTTTAACAAAAACCAATTTTTTACGCAGATCATTCAAATAAAGATGGCGCTGTAGTCGTCACTGTTTAAAATTTTAAAATTCCAACTACATAAATAGTACTTTATGTTTACTGAAATTACAAAAGAAGTCTGTAACAGTCAACAAATTTAGTTTTAACTTTTAACTGGGCAATGACTGAATAAAGTAATTCTTAAACTTTATAAATTATGTGTTTATATTTTCATCTTGCTCAGCCTGTCTGTAGAATTTGTACGTAGGCTGGCGTAACATTAGCTCTAAGGTGGAGGAGGAAGTAAAAGGGGTAGGCATAGATTTATATCGGGGGACTGACTTTAGTCTTGAGAATTACTGTAGTGGATTTAAAAAAAAAATTTAATGTACAAGGGTTTTACATTATTTTCAGGAATTTTTTTAAAAAAAAAATTTGTTTTATCTTCTTATGCCTTTTAGCACCTAGACCATGGCGTATAACTTTAGCGTGAATTATTTTATTTCAGTAAGTTTTTTGTTGTCATAGTTGTCGTATGTATGCTGCTGTAACATGCAAATTTTAACTTTGAAATGCTACTACGGAAACATGATACATATTAAAAAGTTTCCGTAAGAAATGCTACTATGGAAACATGTTACATATTAAAAAGTTTCCGTAAATATAGCGTACAGTGAAACTTATTACAAAGTACATGAAGGGAGTTTGAAATTTTATACTTAATGCTGGAAATATTTTATACTGAACTTTTATTTAATTGAAAACTTTCTGTAGATGTTCCAGTAAATGAACTTTACTATGTGAAGAATTTTAAATAAACTGAAGTACTTTATACTGAAATCTAACTGTAGTCACTATTAAAGTGTACAGTATTAACATAATTTGGTACAAATGTAAAAATATGAATCTTTCACACTTGAAACGCCCTTTACACATAGTCTGGGATATATTATGTGTTCATGATTGACATGTTTTAAAATACTGTACAAATATCGTGTTGATTAGGCTACGTGTCAGATCAAATATTTCTACTGTTGGATACTCAATGTAAGAGTTAATATATTTTTTTCCCAATATAAGACTCACTGCAAATAAGGCCATTAGGCTAAATAAGTAACAATGTAGCAGACGGCGGTACAAGTACTTACAGTTGATACTTATAAACAGGTACTCACACATGAAGGGACGAGACTCATTTTTTGGCGAAAGCATGGTTGCGACGTTTCACCAGTGTCAAACTGGCTTCCTCGGGCGGCAATACATACATGGCAGACTGCAGTCCAGCGGCAGTGTATGTTGTTACTTGTAAGCCTAGTGGCCAGAAGGCGAACTAAGCACGGCGGAATTTTCAAACACTGGAGCAGTAATGTAGGTCTGGTTGTGATAGCTTCTATTGGACGGGGTAGATGGTGGAAAAATGGAATTACCTGATATGGAAGCCTGGAGTCTGTCTGGATTTTGTAATTTATTGATGGGCCAGTTCTCAACATCTGTGTTCTGAACTACTGTAAGAAGATGGCAAGGATTTCACAATTCTGGTGCTGTAGCAGGAGTCAAAGTCTTTGCTGTGGGAAACTGCATGAGCTGCAACTGGCTTTTCTTGTGAGCAGATGTTGCGTCCAGCTAGGGCTTGCTTTGTATCAGCTCTGTGGCCTTAGCTGGATGTTTACAAAAAGTTCCTTTACACATAAAACAATGAACAATCAAGTTAAGTCATTAAAAGAAGTCATGGTGATGGCATGAAAGTTTTTATTTTAGGACTAAATGTCCTGATAATATATTTACAGAATTTTTTGAGTTTTTGTAAACACCTGTTAATACAAACCTCATAATTACAAATTTAAAAAAATTTTGGTCGCTGAGGTTTGACTGTATACACGTGTGCTAATGGAAGCAGAGTTGTAAACTGGCGAGCAGCGTTAGTGTCAGTACTGCTGGGACCACAAAGACTCCAAGAGGTGACCTCGTCATTTAGTTGTGGAAAATATGCAACTAAGTCCACTGCCATCTGATTTTCCTTCTTTTAATACTTTCCTGCTGTTTACAACAAGTTTTACTGGTTCCATAAAAATGTAGAAAAAATAATTTTACTGTAGTTTCGTATCAGTCTGAGCAGTAAGTTTCTTATGTGAACTATGCAAGACAGTATTTCTTAGTTATGTCGTAGTAAAAACATCTATTGGTGTATTTTTTATATTTGTATTTCTTATTGCAACATTTCGTACTAAATTTGGTTTAGGAAACTATTTTTTTTTTTTAAATTAGAAATGCGCAAGTACTCACAGAATTGTACTTGGAGGTGAGTGAACTCAGAACACAGCCGACACAGTTTTTTCATGTGGTCACACAGTCACAACATTTCATCGGCTAAACTACGTATCTTCCTCGACACCCAATCAAGCTGGCTTGGCAAGCAATATGTCTCAAGCCCTCAAACACGCAGTAGTGTGTGTTGTCTGTCTTTGTTTTATGTTCACTCACCTACAAGTACAATTCTGTGAGTACTTGTGCATTTATATGTGAATGTTGTCGTAAATAGTAGCTCGTCTGACAGTTTGGCTCACTGGTTCTAGCTCTTGACCGGATACCAGGTTCATTTCCTGGCCTGGGAGTTGCAAAGTTAGATGTAACCCCCTTCTTTGCGGAAGGCAATGTTGAACCACTGCAGTATCATCTTTGCCTAATAACCCCAGATGGTCACCATGAGGCAGTTATATTCCAAATAAAAATGGAAACTGCATTAATAAAAAAAAATTAGTAGACTAGAGTCCTTCTCCCACCTTTCTCTCATTTTTAAAAGAGTTATCATTGAAATTTTTATTGATAGAGGAGTAATTTATGTATATTAATGTTTATTTATCTGTAAACTACCTGTCTACAAACTTGTCAGAATCCTTAACAATCAATGTACACCCACCATGCTTGTCATATTTACAACAGGATGATAAGTTTCTTGTTACAGATGATGTGTAGCTCTAATTAAAGGGTGAAAAAATTGTTTATTGGTGAATTTTGGTAGTGTGTTTTATATTCCAGAAATATTTTCAAATTTTCATCCATTCTCTAAACAAGGTGCGTGACATAAATGTACGCTGCTAAAAATTTATGAAACTGGAGGTAAGGATGAGGCTAGCAAATTAAATACTGAAATTTCTTTTTAGAAACAGTCTCATCCTTAAGAAATGTAAAAGTGAAACAATACATAGTTTTATTTAATTGTGAAGGTGAATAGTTATAGTATCAACTCTTCAAAACTGACTTGTCTTCTCAATGAGACGGGAGTACAGACTGTTCTGTTGCAAGTGGGGTTTGAAGTACGTTGTTTCTGCGCAGGGACGATCCCAGGTTCCCCACGGTGCGCGGTGTCTTGCGGCGTGGCATGACTGTGGAAGGCCTGAAGCAGTTCATCATTGCCCAGGGATCATCGCGCTCTGTCGTCGTCATGGAGTGGGACAAGATATGGGCCTTCAACAAGAAGGTGATGACTGTATCTTGTTTGCAGTGTATCTGATGTACGCTCTTGAATGAAATGCCTCATATTTACATTTCTTGTACTTGATTGTTTGTCTCCTTAACGTATGTTTCCTTCAACAGTGGATTCTATATACACGCCCTTTATTACCGTATTTCATCGTGTAATCGTGACATTTAATTTTTAAGATGACAGAAATGGTCAAAATGCCATCATCGCTTGATTGTGGCACAGCAATGTTTTGTTTACATTTCTGCACCAGAGATGTTAATTACAGTACGTTACAAGTCTGAAGAATGAATGCTATTAGAACAAAATGGTTGGTGCGATAATCAATTATAGTAGTTAGTACTAAAATATTCCGCTAGAATGAAAGTGGAACATCGTAGCGCTACGAGTTGAACAGTCCGCCATCTCGTGTGTTTTTGTCTCTAGCATGGACTTTCCCAACTGAATGTAGCATATCTATGATGTTGCAAAATAAGAACTAAGTTTGTAAATACTGCAATGATAATAAATGGTAACGGAAATGCAATAAAATTGTTCCGTTGTTATTCTCTTTTTCTACTTCACAAATATTTTTTAAAATGTCAGTCAGCAAAGCAATAAAAATTTAGATTTTTTACATTACGACTTGCAGAAGCCAAAAACAAAAACTTCAAGAAAAACGGAACTTAGAAAACTACTGTAGTGATTGGTTTTCTAATAACTAAAAGTGCCTATTTACCGGTAAATTTTTATTCACAATTTTTACTAGATAAGTATCCATAATGTGTTACCACCAAATGTGCATATTTACGTAATTATGCACAAAGTTAGGTTGCTGAACGAAACCAACGTAACCTCCAAGGTTATATAAATTTAGTCATTATATCAGAGTTTATACATAAATATTTCAGCCAAACTTATTAGTTTACTTTAATACTATAAATACGGTCTGTGACAAAAAATTTTAGTTTAAGTAAAATTTTACTATGGGAATTTTTCTCGTATGATGGTCACACCTACAATTTTTTGCATTAAATTTGATGAAGAATATGTGACAATTATGCAGTGAAATAAGGTACTTTTTCTATTTTCTTCTCTTCATCTCACAATCTTTTATCTTACCTTCTCTGTTAGCTTCCACATTCTTTTCTTTCTAATTCATTTCTCTTTATATCTCACTTTTTTCCTTTTCTTATTTTTCTCTTCATCTTATTTTCTTCTCTCTATCTCCTGCTTTCTTCAGTTTGTAATCTTCTCATCCCTTATCTCTGCTTTCTTATTTTATTGGGTATCTTCCAGTTTGCCTTCCTCATTTGCTTTTCATCTCCTTTTTTCCTCTTATTAATTTTTTTTATTTTAAATTTTGTCTGCTTTCTTAATAGTTTATCGTCCTTTCAATTCCACCTCTCCCTTTTGTATATAACGCTTTCTCTCCTCCTTTATTCTCTGTTTTGTCTCCCTGTATTAGATTCTCCTGTTTTTCGCACGTGTTCCTCTTTTGTGCTCTTTATTGCCTACATTCTCTGTCCCTAACTTTTTTCTCAAAAAATCTCTTTTCTCTTTCTCTGCGCATATCTATGAACATATGTGTACATATACTCATGTACATACTTACATGTGTAAGTTTTGTAATACTACGTTAAGCTCCACATCTGTCACCATATTGGATTTTTATTTTTTTGCTTTTTGGAAATTCTGGTAAGAGAAATGTGAAATGTGTGATTATTGTATGCAGTGTGAATTATGTGTATTTACCCTGCGCTACAGTACAAGCATCACAGTTGAACTGTTAACAAATCTTCTGGCAGCAGTCAGTTCAGAAAATTATGAATAAAACAAATGGCTGAACTGATTGTGACTAAGTACAGTACCTGTCAAAAGTTATAAACTGATGCGTGTACGTAGTACTATAGTGCAAGGTAAATATAATTCACACTACGTACAATAATTACAAATTTCACATCTTATTCTCAGAATTTCAAGAAGACGAACAATATATCTATTCAGCAATGTGGCTGATGTAGAACCTTAAGCAGTGAAAACAAACGTGCAGTTGTGAGTACACTGGATGAAACTGTGCAGGTGATAGACCCAGTGGCCCCGCGGTACACTGCTCTCGAGGCAGAAGGCAAGGGCACAGTCCCGGTGCTTGTCCAGGGAGTGAAGGAGGACACTAAGGAAGTACCCAAACACCCTAAGAACCAGCAGGTTGGCAACAAGACCATCTGGGTCGGACCACGTATCCTCATTGACTATGTGGACGCAGAGACTCTGGAGGAGGGCCAGAATGCGACCTTCATCAACTGGGGGAACCTCCTTATCAAGAAGATCAACAGGTATTCATGTTCATCATGATTGCCGACTGTTTCTAGCCAGTAGTTGGGTCAGTCCAGTAAAGTGCTGCCATCTTTTTTTCCATCCTTCCATTGCCCTTTAATTATCTACTATTTTCCTTCTTCTTCTCTGTTTCTCACTCCTTTAGTTACTGTATTTACTTCAGTAACTTACACACTTTTATTACGATTTTTTGAGTTCAATACAGATGGTGCGTAAGATTAACAAGACAATTTGAACTCCAAACACAAAGAACCACTTTTATGCTCCAGAAAATTTTTTTTATTGTAAATTGAGACATGAAAATACAGTATTAACCGCTGTATAGAGACTGCTGGTTTTGAGGGTCAATTTCTTGGAAAAAAAAATTTTGTCAAAACCCAAGAAAAATTGTCCAATTTTTGACCAAATTTCGGTAAAATATCATAAGTAATGTGTGTGTGTGTGTGTGTGTGGAGCCACTTTCTTTTTTACTTTCTGCCTGGTCGACTTGAAAGAATGATTTCACACCAGGAGTTTAAAAAAGGCGAGTGGAAGGCAGTAACAACAAACGCTGTTGGTTGTTCTGTTGTGAACCTCGTTCTGTGTATGGCATGCGGAGGGTAACGAGGAGTGGGAGTGGCCCTGTTTTTTTTTTTTTTGTCTTTAGGAATGCGGAGAAAACAGAAGTTAGGTTTACAGTTACCAGTTGACTGCTATTGTGCCACATTCATGCATATTGTATAGGGTCTTCAGAGGACATAAGTTTACCAGTAATCTGTATTGTTTCGTCAGTGGAAAAGTGTTACGGGTAATGGAATAAGTTAAACAGCCGAGTTGAAACTGAAAGTTGTGAAGCATGCAGAAGAACACTGTAAAAATGTGGCAACAAGGAAATATACAGCAGCAACCAACGCCAAGTACCTACTGGTGCAGCCAAAAAGATGAACTCCAGAAGGCGCCTGAAAACAGGCGAGCGTTTGGAGGGATGAAACAAGGAAAATATCCAGAAATAGCAGCAGCCCTGTATCAGTACAGTTTGTTTAGATTTACGAAAGTCAGGATATGCTGTGAACACGGAAATGTTACGATTGGAAGGTAACAGGTTGGCAAACATACCAGTACAAGATTTTGAGAGATAAGAGAAACAATATGGTAAACATTACTTGGGACAATGGACCACTAGATGTACACACGCCCTCTGATGTCACACCTCAGGGGGAGAGTATTGTGGGAAACAAAACTTGTTTACAAACATTCTGGTTTGTTGGTTGGTGATGGCAGAAACCAAACATTTTGTGAACTCATATACTTGCATGCAAGTGTAAAAAATATTACTTTCAATTTCAAGATTAAGTTATGCAAATGCATAAGATCAATGGTTACCTGAAAAAGCGGCAAATTCCAAACAAATAATCAGTTTTCTTTACACACATCTCATCCAGGACACGTGAAGCCAAAAACCTAAATGAAGGTTATGTTCGGTTGCGGTATCCATGGAGGTATGAGTTGTATCCCACATCAGACTGAAGCTCCGCCCCTTTTCAAGTCGTCCATTGCGGGGTTTAGAGTACTTTAGTGCAGGCTGTACAGGTTGACTTTCACAACTTATGCTCGGTCACTGCTGCTTTATCTGTGACAAGCACGCACATACACAGCTGCCTGCGCTGCATCCTGGTATCTTGTAGGTTGCAGCTTGGAAGTAAAACTTTGTGTGTTTCCATACGCAGCGGTTGTTGCCCCCCACCCCTGCCTTCTCTTGTTCATAGGTGAACAGCGCGAGGGTTCCCTCTGTTCAGATCCGGGCTTGGGCATGGATGTTTATGTTGTATATTCACTTATCCTTTAACCCATGGTCTGGCATATAACGACCACCCCCTTGATTTTAGTTCCAAAAAGCAGTCGCTATGCAGTATATGGTGCGCAAGGTACATGAGGATGTAAGATATGCGAGTAAATACGGTACTCGCACACTCTCCAACATCCTTTGTGGTATACGTAGTTTGTTTTCATCTGTCTGGTCTTCTCTTCACACATTTATATAAAGCACCTCACAGCTTCCACCTCCATATCATTTCTTCCTTGTTTCTTGTATGCCTTTCCAGGATGCATCACTGGTATCTGAAACATTCAACTTTTTAACTCCATTCCATCTACTGTTACTTTGTCAAACAGGCAGACAACAAATAGTATAGCAAAAAATTCTCTTAATTTATGTTAAAATACGTATGCAATAGAAATGAGGGGTGCAACTTTTATAGCAATTGTGGCCAATTTATAATAAAATAATGTGGTGCCACACTTACTACATATCTACCTCTAATCTCCCTGGGGTTCGCTTATTGGTTCGCTCGGCTAGCTGGCTCAGTTCAGCGGTAGATACACAAGTCTTCCCTCTTCGTCGTGGGCTCGAGACGGCAAGAAACGGGAAAACTTACTAAATATTCATGCAGCCATGCTGGCACAAGGATAACTGCACTAAATAAATAGCGAAATCAGACTTTGGAGGCAAGATGTTTACTTAACCATCGGATACGTTTTACACACTTACAATCTCCAATACAACACCGGCGCGGTGGGCTTTCACCTCAACTTCGTAAAATAGCAAAAACGGAATTTAAACAAGATTTGGTACAAAGAGATAAATTAATTGCGCAGCACGATGGCTCACGTTACCCAAAAAGAAATTTGCTTGCTACCCTCAATCTATCTCATCCTCGCCACGTGTTTCCACGGGCACCCGTCCCGCACAACCTCTCACTTCGACATCCAGCTAGCTAAGAACGAACATGGCCGGGTCCAGCGCTCTCGCTGTCTCGGCGGAAGTCACCCATAGATGGCGCTCCTCTCGCAGTACCACCAACTTCATCGCCGCCTACCGAGAGCATTCCTCAACCACCAAAATTACTGAGGGTTTGAGAGCTTGTGGTTAACAACGGTAAAATTTACTAATGGTTTTACAAAGTAATAGCACAATTTCCTTCGTTAATAAAGTTCTCCCTTAAAGTTCATATTTATTTATCTCACTTCACAAGTTCAGTACTGGCAACCTCCATTGGGATACATCTAAGGTGACCACACCAAACACAATGGCTTCCCTTTTACCGTGAACAATAACAAACAATTTTCATACTCAGTTACAGCCTCTCTACCTGAATGCTCTCGCCTA
>PNEQ01002418.1:0-56138 GCA_003012365.1 Medauroidea extradentata
TTGAAAGGTTATTCATAATCCGTGGTCATAATTTATGTAACGCCGTCCGAAGACACTTTTTTCACCATTCCAAGGGGTGGTAACCCCCATTTGACTATGTAGGGTATGCGGTAGATCAACAGGGGTAATGGCATGCCACATCCACTGAATTGTTTGGCATACCTACAAATTTTCATCCCTTAATATCAAATGGTTCCCGTCAAATTCAATAAAAACCATACTTGCAACCCCATCTTCACAGGGGTTTCCTGCCCTTAGGAGTGGTTTCCAGACATTTGTTGCCAGACATTTTCTAACTGTTATTTTGCAAGGAACATCCTGTCACAGTTTGTCGCAGAGCTGATGTCTCACCCTGTATAGGTCTATAATAGTATTGACATGAATACGTCAGCGTTTAAAAACAATACATTGATATCTACCTTACTTTTAAGTGTCAAAGTTCTTCCAGTCGATTTCTGAATGTATGCAAGCTCAGACAATGATATCTTCTTATCCAGTTTCGGGTGTTCCTTCACTAGAAGCAACCAAGCCACGAACCACACCACTCCAACACCTCCTGCAATATTACAAAATCCTCAATTAAGACGTATGTTGCTGTTTTGCGCGTACATGCTATGCAAGTGCTAACATTACCCCCCCCCCCTCAAACCCCCTGAATTTTAAGGATTTTTCATGGTGTCGTGACTACACATTATCAAAAAAATTTGATGAAATCTCGAAAGCAGATAGAATATAATTTATATAATTTTTAACAGAAAATGTATTAGTTACAATGATACACACTTGCTAGATTGTTTCTCAAAGAAATTGCATCTTCATGATGATATTTATCTGGGATCGGACTGTTAGTTCAGCTCCAGAGAGTATTTCATATTCTGTTACTTTTACCTTTTAAATTTATCATGAAATGTAAAACAAAACTAAAGTCAAACACTTTAGTGAAACTTCTTTATTGTGTAGCCTGCAAGCGACCTTAACAAAGGATGTATTAAACTTGCAATTTAATATTGAAAACCACTTATTTTTATTTGTACATAAAAAAAGAAATAAGTAAAAGCAAGTATCGACTGATTGGTATCGTAGAGGTTTCCACGTTTGTCGGCTATGATTGCTTAAGTTATCGAAATGGCCGTACGTCAACGTTTCATTTAACTGAGGTTTATTGTTTGAAGTTTGTTCAACGTATGACGCTAAAAATTTGAAAGATTTCTCAAGCACTTTCAACTATTAAGAAAGAAATATCATAGGTAACCCGATTAGAATAAAAGGCTAAGGAGATTTTAAGGAATAAAATATAAAATTTACAAAACTGTTATAGTTACCGTAGTTAATATTAAAAAAATATATTAGGTACCACATTTCTTACACCATTTTCACGCTATTACTGCAACATACAGCATAAAAATATTAAGTACACAGAAAATATTGAAAAAAAAAAAAAGCGATTAACCACTTGTCCTGTACTTCCTTTTAAACGCTAAGACCGACAAATCACGCATCAGCACTTGCCTCCCACCAAGGCAGTGCGGGTTAGATTCCCGCCGAGATCGGTCCCCGGATTTTCGCACATGAGATCATGCCAGACGATGCCGCGGGTCGGTGGGTTTTCTCGGGGATCTTTCTTTCCCCACTCCTTCATTCCGGTGCTGCTCCATACTCACATCATGTCACCCCTCACCAACACTTAAGACCTAGATGTTAAGTGCTGACTAAAATATTTTAATCACGCATCCATTACTTAACTGCCTCTACAAATATGTCGCTTTACTGGCGCGCAAATATTTAAATTGGCGACTCGGCAGAACGCGACAGTGGCACTATTACAAAGTGAGAAGTACAGAACGTCCCAAAAGTAGTTCACCCATTTGAAATACAAATAAAACACTTAATGTTACTTATACGCATTTAATTTGTTGCATATTGTTGTTGTGATGTTGGAGATTAATCACGAATATGTGGATTAATAAAAACCGTGCTGCTATAGTTGAACTGTTCTTCACACATGGACAAAGCGTTGTGCAAGCCCAGCGGACATACGAAAGAAAGTTTGATGTTCGTACCGCCCCATCAAAACACGTCATAAGATACGTGTCCAGTGCCAAGCAGTAAGGACGATCGATCAACGCGCATCAGCTGTGTCACCGCCTCTATACGCGTAAGGTTCTGAGCTCGGACTCAGTTTATCAGTCATAGACTCAGCGGATTACCTGTTGCGACTTTCAGTAGCGATACTATCATTCTACGAGGTAGTATCACGTACGTTAGCGTGAGTGAATTTACAATTTTTATTACTTTTTTTAATGACGATATACCTTGATATTTTTCCCAAGTCAAAGTTTGTGGCTGGTAATCTGACTACATTGGTGAACGTGGCAAAGCATGTTTCTGTGGATATTTACGATGTGTTAAACTTATAAAATATATAAAAAGAGTTTTTAGGATTATTTTGTAGTTTCCAAATTAAGTTAACTTTCCTGACACGTAGGGCAAGGAAACATCGCTTATATGTCAAGGAACTTATCGTAAATATGTTGCAAATTCACACATGTTGTTAAGAGGAATATTTCCAAATAATCGATTTATTATAAATGTATGGGAAAATCCCTGTATAAGTAAAGGAATTATTCTGACACAGTAAGCTGAAAGTTCCTTACGAATAAAAAAAATTTACACTTTTTTTTGTTTCTTTTATTGTTATTGAACATAATTTTCATACAAAACCTAATCTGTTATATTAAAATTAGTGGCCTGGACTTCTTGTACCAATGGCTCAAAATGTTAACTGTCATACCACTATGGGTTTCTGATGACAGTTATATTCCTTAAAAATGTTTGTTTTTGTACATTCTTATCGTGGAGTCTCATTTTGTTTAGAACCTTCCTGTGCACATTTTTACGAGGTACGCAGAAAGTTTTGTGATTGTCATGGCGTTTTTGTAAAATTGTAACTGTATAGTCTGGTATAATACATTTCATGTAAAGGGAATGTTACCCTATTCTCACTAGTCAAAAGTTAACTGATTCTACATTGTGGCGTGTGCTGTATTAATGTGAAATATAATTTACCTTGGTTTAAACAGTATTTTAAATATAGCGACACGTTTTTCAATATATTCACATACCCGAAGCAGGGTACCCTAGTCAAGAGCTAAAATCAACACAATAATTAAATTAACATGTTTCCCAGTATGTGACAAGGTAGGTAGGTTGTCGTATTTTACGTCTCGTTGACATTAAAGTCATTAGAAACGAAGTATTGGTTCAGACAAACAGATGGATTCGGCCATAGCCCTTAATTAGAAAGTTTTGTTCCGGGAAACCATGGAAAACCGAAGCCAGGGTGACTGAACTGGGAATCGAACATGTGTCCTGCGAGAATGGGAGTCTACTGTTTAACTACTGCATCACCTCGCTCGGTTATATATATATATATATATATATATATATATATATATATATAGTGTTCATACAACTCGAAAAATTAGAAAATAGAGTTTGTATATGACCACATTTTACATGTTTTGCATGTTAATTCTAATGAGTTAGTGAAAAGATAACTGCCAGTGATTTAAGTGGTATGGAAAGGTAATATGTCGAGTGAAGGGCTGGAAATCTCAATAGTCAATAAAATCTAAACTGCTAATCATAATTGGATGGGAAATTTTTCCAGAGTAGGTATTCTATTAGCGAACGTTTATTTATATAGCATTGGGCGGTAGTATACTTTGCTTCCAAGTAAAACATAAAAATCGGTAATTAGAAAAATAAGAACTGAAACCACTAACTCCGTAAAAATGTAAACATGTAATTTTTGTAATGTTTAGTACGATAATACCCAGGACTCTATAATAACCGTATTTCAAAAATATTCTACCTTTTGGTTTTAAAATAATTTTGCTCTCCGAAAACCTTTCCCATGTGATTTACGTATTTTAAAATTATTTAAAAATAAAAACCGCAAAAAGTTTTTGAGTTTTAAATTATTAGAGACCATGATCGTACTAAAAATTTAAAAAATCACGGTTTTCCATTTTTATGGATTTTGTGTTTTCAATCCCTTACTTTTATAAATACCGCTTTTATATTTTTACTTGGAAGCAAAGCATACCGCCAAATGCTAATGAACATAAGTCCGCTAGTTAAATATTTACCCAAAAAAAATCCCATAAGATTATGTTGAGTAGTTTAGATATTATGGACGGTTGAGTATTCCAATCGTTTTCTCGTCTTATCTTTCCATGCCCCTTAACATCTAGGTCTTTTTTTTTTTTTTTTTTTTTTTTTTTTTTTTAGCGCTGGTGATGGATGACATGATGAGTATGAAATAACGCCGGAATGAAAGGGTGGGGGAAAAGGGAGATCTCCGAGAAAATCCGCTGACCTGTGGCATCGTTCGGCATGATTTCCACAAGTGAAAAATCGAGGACCGAACCCGGATCGCCTTAGTGAGAAGTGAGTGATCTGACCTCTCGGCCACCGTGGTCCCACTTTAACGGTTAAGAGAAGGAAACCAATGCAATGTGTTCTTGAGTATATACCAGTATGCTCATTGTCTTGCGACTTTATTTTTCGGTTTACTGAAAATACAATTTTTCGAGCTATCCCACTTAATCCATACAACACAGATACAGCCCGCGCCATTGAAGTTAACCGGTGGCCAGTTGAAGACAGGACAGACATTTAACATTACTACTCTTTCCTATTCAACTGCCTTAAGTACTTGTGAAGGATTTTTTATTCTGGAGTAAACTAGATATACAGCGTGGACCAGAATTCATGTGCCAAACTCCGGGACGGGATTATGTATGTAAAATAAAGGGGGTTACACTGATGAACACTATTGTGTGGTGAATATTAAGGGAGCTACACGACGTTGTAAACCAAATTTTGAAATAAATTTTTTAAGTATTTAGAACGTATAAGAGATGGAGCCCCAAAATTGGCATAGAGCTCTAAGAATCGGAGAAAATGAATCTGTGAAAATGTGGTTGACATAACGTTCCCTTTCACTGCTTATTTTGGGGGTACTCAACATATGTGTGTAAGTAACTTTTAAATATTAAGCGTTAATAAAAATAGTATATGCATATCATTGCTTATCGCACAAAACTAAGGGGAAAGTACCTTTTTTGTCAATTCACACCGGTGAACCCTTTTCGAGAAAATACGAATCAAAATACGAAGGCTCAGTGTAACCCCGCAGAGGTAGACAATACGACGACTTACTGAGACATGCTAATTGCAGCATTGAATGGTTAAACTGAGTACAGTAGCGACAGAAACAGCCACATCAGGGCGCACCACTATCTCCACCACATGCACCCTATGGACCACCAAGAGCGCTACAGTGTCAACATGTGGGCCGGCATTGTCAACAATCATTTGTTGGGACCTTACTTGCTACTTGACCGTCTCAATGAAGTCCGTTACTTAACGTTCCTGCAGGATGTATTGCTGGAATTGCTGGAGGAAGTACCATTGGTAATTCGCCGCACCATGTTGTTTCAGCACGATGGTGCACCGCCACATTTTTCTACTGCCGTATGCCGCCATCTTAACACCACGTTTGCAGGTTGCTGGATATGCAGAGGAGGGCCCATCCGCTGGCCGGCTCGATCTTCACACCTGACTCCATTGGAATTTTATGGCGTCATGTCAACTCCGTGATTTACGAGATGCCTGTGACTAGCTAAGAAGATCTCGTGGCACCTGTGATAATCGAATTTGATTGTGTACGGGACATACCAAGCATTTATGTACGAGTCCAGGCCAACCTGATCCATCGTAGCCAGCTGTGTGTTGAAGTGGGGGGACGGCAATTCGAACAGTTATTGTAAATACCTATTGATGTTCATAAATACGTGTGACCTATGTACAAATGCATTGTTCCTATTTGTGCTGTGTTCCTTATTCTGTACACGTCATCTTTCTTATCTGACCGTTAAGACAGTGGTTGGTGTCGGCAGTTACCGCTGGCCAGCATGTTTGCATTCCGCCACTGTTCCATTTCTACCCCATTTAAACTTCATCAGCTCTCAAGAAATTACTGTTAAGAGACTCATGTAGCGAATGTATTTTCGCACGTGTGAGGCGCCAAAACCGGTGGATGATTTGGCCGACTTTGCTACACGTGACGTACTGATTGGCGCGTAGTATTTTTTCTAGCATTAATTTTTCTGTACCACTTTGAGTAGTGACTACACTTTTATTTGTAGGTAGTATTAAATACTTCATCATTTCGGCTTACGTAGGCTATTTACTTGTCTTTGTTCTTAAGAAATCGAGTGGTACCTTTTTCTTATGCTAGAACGATATAATGCGGTTTTTAGCTTCTTTGTTGTGCCCCAAAATCACGATTCTAATAAGAATGCTGCATTTTTAAGCGTTACTATTTCAAGTGCGTGTATTTTTATAGCTACATGGGTTGAGAATATCTTTCGCAGTTTCACGTAAAAAAAAAACGAAATCACTTGGCACCATACAGCATCGTCCAATCAACAATATTAGTTGTCAATACGTCACCCAAGTATCTCTCCTGTACTCAATTTAACCATTCAGTGCTGCAATTAGCATGTCCCAGAAAGCCGCTGTATTGCCTACCTCTGTGGGGTTACACTGCACCTTCGAATTTTGATTCGCATTTTCTTGAAAACGATTTACCGGAGTGAACTAACACAAGAGGTACTTTCTCCTTAATTTTGCGCGATAAGCAATAATGTGCATTTAATATGTTAATACCGCTTAGTATTTAAAAGTTACTCACACAGATAGGTTGAGAAACCCATATACAAGCAATGAAGGGAAACGTTGTGTCAACCACATTTTTACATATTCATTTTCTCAAATTTTTAGAGTTCTATGCCAGTTTTAGGGACTCCATCTCTAATATTTTCTAGTATTTTTCAATAATAGTATTTCAAAATTTTGTGTACAACGTCGTGTAGCTCCCTTAATATTTACCACACAATATTGTTGGTCAGTGTAACATCACTTTATTTTACATAAACAATCCCGTCACGGAGTTTGGCACATGAATTCTGATCCACGCTGGATATGCCGTGATTCGCTGTTCGGATTATTGGTACGTACTCATCCTTTCTTAAAGCTGCAACCCGCCAAGTAAGATGACACGCACTGCATGTGAGTGAATTATAGGCCTGTGTGATGAATAGGTACTACCTGTGCAGTAGAATATGGCCTCCCAGCCCCAGTAGAAGCCTATCGCACTGGACATGGCGATGCTGATCATATGTCCCCAAAGACTTCCCGTCGCAGCGACAGCAACACTGGAACTTCTTTCTTCCAGAGGGATCCATCGCGACATAAGAAGCTCTACGCTTGGATTCAGCACACCCTGTGGAATAACAGGCACACGTACACAACTATAAAACATTTCATAGCGTTTCCAGTATACGTCATATAATTTGCAAAAATTATTTGTTGCCATTTTAATTACCGAAAAATTAAGGTTTCCGCCTGCCCAGGTCTCCGAACGTTGTGCAGAGCTTCGGCCGACACAAGTTTATTCGAAAACTATTTAATATGTGTGAGTGAGGTTTCGTAAGAAAAGCATTCAAAGAACGTTACATGTGCGTATCTCAATTTCTGGTCTTCCACTAATTTTTAAAGCGTATTTTCTCGCACCCGAATATGGCGAAAACGTGTTTTTCTGCTGTAATTTTTGGTATGGAAATCTTGGGGCAGAAACTTGAAAGGATTATTATAGATGTAAGATACATTATTATCATTGGTACTACGTAATGCAATTACGGGTTCACAAGTGAATTTTTCGTAGAGGTAATATATCGACGAGAAGACTTAGAGGCTAGGGTGAGACGTGATACACGTGCAGCGTCGCCCTTACAGCTCCGCAGTTCTGCTCTTTCACTTCACCTTATAAAGTGTGTAATATAAGGTAAAGTATTAAGCCAGGTCCTTATACTAAATTTTAAAATAAATCTATTTAAACTCTTGAAAAATAATGAAAAATTGAGCACAATGGAAGGGGTCACAGTAGCATAGTGGTCTGACTCCACCACGGTGCATAGAGTACTGTTTCTGCAGACAGGACCATCCTGATACGTGACATAGGACAAGGGTTTTTATGCTTCGCATTCAAGCACGCACTGAGCACACGTATAATAGTTTTGTAAACAAATGCCTATTTATAGCTCACGGCAACCATAATCAACAGCCAGGTAGAAAAGTGTTTCTTCCTTAGTTTTTTTGTGGGTATTTCTGCAATACGGCAACAAACGCCCGCAATGGCGTATGTTAAAAAACTGTTATAATTACAAAAGCTCCTTGATTCCACTACGTGTCCAGCACTAATTCAGCTATCTTCAAGTTGGTAGTAAATGTTTAAGTAAACATAATCGAAATTTTATCCCTCCTATTTATTTAAGACCTTTTAACAGAAGACGCAGTACATACCACAAATATCCACAATTTTGTATAATTGTAAAAAAAAACTTTCACTTCACTGATATTTTATTTTATTTTATTGACCAAATTAAATATGCTGTTAGAAGTTGTGTAACCCGTAAAAATGTTTTTGGGAAACACGTTTATAAAAGGGATTTTTTCATCACGTTGCCAAGTTATGTGTGTAGCTAACATTGTACCTCACATACAATTAGAGTTGAATTTATGTAAATATTAAAATATGTGCATATGCTTTAGTAAAAAAAAACATTCCTTATTTCATCTTTAGTGCTGCAAAATAATTACATCATGATATGTAATAATATTTGGAAAAACACACAATAATTTTTTACTGTATATGATAAAATTGAGAATGTTTTTGGTTCAGTACTCTAACAACACAGGTCCATAACAGCGTATATAATGTGTGCAATAACCTAGATTCGTTATCTTTGAAGGTGGTAATTGGCGTAGCCCGAATTTTAGTCATTAGCCTATAAACGTGAAAGAAAAATGTCAGTCGGCATAGAACTGTTAACTGTTACATCTTTGGTATAAACACGCTATTAAGTGAGAGTATGCAATATTATCTTCATATTTCATTAAATATTTTTATCTATGACCACGGCCGTAGCAGAACAGGTCTGGACACACACCTGGAAACTTGACTCCCTTGTTGTTTGGCTGCAGTTCACCAAGTTACCGAGAATGTAGTGCTTAATTGGCGCTGCAGTCAGGACGGTCGGGCCCAAACTCCGTCCACTTCCCTCCCACTTTTTATTCAGTGTTTATATTATAAAGATAAACAATTTTTCAAAACGTACTTTTGATCAATTTATGATATACTTCCTTCGCTCACTATCCTAAAACATGGCTCCAGCAATCTTTATTTACTTTATAATAAACACTGGAAAATAGTGGGCAGAGTTTTAGCCCGACCGCCCTGATTGTAGCACCAAACACGCACAACAGTCTCAGTAACTTGACGAACTGCAGCCAAACAACAAGGGGGTCAAGCAAAATACATTGGTAGATAGGCGAGTGTCCAGACCTGTTCTTCTACGACCATGTCTATGATACAATGTTAGTCACAGAAAAGAAGACCGTAGATTACTTTCGTTAAACCAAATTCAGTGTAGCCAGTGGTACAGTGAATGACTTGCGATTTGTTTCAAATAAAGCAAATATGTTTACTGTATGTCAATTAGGTTACTATTCACTTATAATGAAATTGAAATTGTAGCCACATTATTATAATACTGAAATTAGATTAATTTACGTTAAACACATCACTTACGAACGCATTTCTAACTGTATAACATAATGATGTAACTATGTTATGTTAGTAACATATGGAAATCATTACTAAGAATAAAGGCGGATTCACAACAACACTTTAATTACGTACGAACACACGCACGTACGTTTAGTATTGGAGATCGGAGTCACAACAATATTTAATCTAGACATACACGGAAATTTTTTATGCCATAGCAAAACGTCACTAATGGATTATCGTATTTTTTTATATTTTTCGTAGGTAATTAAATAATTTACGACCACAGTATAAATGATTTCTCAATGTAAATTATTTACTTGAGTCTTACGATGGCACGTGCTGCATTCACAACCGCCACTTAGCGTACGTACGAAGTGGAAAGTTGATCAACTATATTACGCACGTACGCACGATACCCAATGATATGAATGGTAACATTCACGCTAGGTGTTTCTACTATTACACGTATGAAAACGCGTACGTAACGTGGTGCTTGTGAATCCAGCTTAATAGTATTCTCTTCTCATAAAGAATAATCACTAATTTTGTAAACTCTTAAATAAGCAATATTACACTACACCAGCGTGTAGCAGGCGTAAGTTTTGCTGCATAAAATAGCACTAGTGTATAATGTGTTTCGTATAACTTCGGTAAGATTTTAACAGCTTCTGGGACAATAACTGTTTTTTTTTAAGTATGTGTCAAAAGGCATGACAATTTCAATTCTAAATTTAACCTGAAACACCAATGTCACCATTTGTACTTTAAAATTTTTCTTGCATTGTAACACATGTTACAAAATATTAACAGTTATTGCTCATAAGTAGCTGTCAACATTTACTAGAAATATTTGAAACAGTGTATAGCTACAAAAACTTGACTGAATCACTTATCGTCCCTTAACGTCACCTCCTGTTGAATGAAAGCAATTTTTTTTCTGGTGTAGTATCAGTGTAACGGTGTAGCTACACCAGGTCGTACTAAACGAAGATTACAAATTTCATAAAACACGCCACGATTTAAAATTGTAGCTTTCTAATCTTAAAAGTGCGTGGTAGGTAAATAAACGCTGAAAACATCGATTGATCCCTACGCATTTTTCGAAGCCAATATGACACTTATCCAAAATTACTAATTCGTTCCGCGTGATCTCTTGCGCCGCAGTTAAATGGACGAGGTTCCGGCGTCAGAGATTCTGCAACAGAAGTTCGTAACATTGGAAACAATTTTGTTCGAAACGTTGGCTAAAACTATTGTCTAGGATTGCTGTTTTTTAATTTTCGCAAATTGGCTTCAAGAAACCTACAGCTATAGATTAATGATTTCAGTGTTGAATTATGTACCACGCCCTCTTAAGTTGCATACGGTTTTTTCTGTCAGTAATCTGTAACCGTTACTAAAAAATTACAGGCTTTTATAAGTATAATTTTATATATATATATATATATATATATATATATATATATATATATATATATATACACGCATAATTAGCAGCCTACCTCGCACATGCCTTCAAATATCCTAAGAGCTATGAGCAAGTAGAGATGAATACGAGCTGCTGCTGGTGTGAACAGAGTAGTGACTGATGTCAGTATTATACCATATCCAAACAGCTTGCCCCCTCCATATTTAACAGCAAATATTCCTCCTGGTAGATTTGTTGCAACGTAACCATAGAAGAAAACACTCAGAAGAAAACCACGTGTCTTCACATCCCAGTCGAAATCTCTAACCTGCAAAAAAAATAGAGTTGAAATTTCTAGGATACATAAATTTTACACAATAAATAGGTACCATCAAATATTTATCACAAAAGTTAATTACAAATATTTATATCAGTCCTCCGTCCCTCCCTACAAAAAAAAAAAAAAGAATGTTCGGAAAATCACAAGCAACACAATGTAAGAAAAAACAGGGGATGCAATTAGTTTTATATATGCGTAAGTTTCTCGTAACAGATTTATGATCAAGATAATTAAAAAAATACTCGTCAATACTCATTACCGTACTAAACGTGGACAATAGTTATACAAGACATGATAAAGCTTTGAATATCGGCTTGAAGACGTACTTAGATTAACCTACATAATTTTATTTCTAATTTGTCTAGTGTTGAGAAAGTTATTTGAAATTTGTAATGCAAAATATCTTGTCACTGATTTATAAAAATCGGTTACATATCAGTAAGAATAGTTGTAAGCAGGAAAAAACTATGTTTTTTATACGAAGGGCTGGAAATTTGACTGTCGGTAAAAAGTAATTATTTATTTAATTATTTGATATTTGGTAACTAATTTCGTTAGTCTCTGAAAATTAAAAAAAAAGTTTTAATGACTTGTAAAAATTAGTACAATTAGAAAAAATATTGCCGTTCGTAATGTGCTCTGTGTTGTGTTAAAACAGGACATCGACATTAAGTTTGGTTGCCAGTGAAATTAGTCTTGTTACTACAACAATCAGATCTCAAACCAAACAAATATTGTTTGTTACTACAGGTTTGATTATAAAAATATTGTAGAAGCTGTTGTTTCACAGCATTATCGTTTCTGGAAGCAAAACTTTGTTCTGTAAAACTTGCGAAGTGGAACATATTGCATGACTATGGCTGTGAATTCACAGCACTCTCAACTAGTTCACTTTGAACATGTTCAGTTTTGTATACAGTTACCTGCGTGCGAAGGTTTGGATTATAATTACTTCGTATTCAAACCTAACTGGTTGTGTAACTACATTGGAACATTTATTTTACGCTTCACTTTGTTGCAAAGAAAATTATATCGGTTCACAGGAACTTTCAAAGCCTTTAGTGTAAAGATAATTAGCAGATTAGTAGTAACAAGATAAAAATTAATATTTAACACTACCTGAAAACATTAAAAAGTACGTAGTTAATTACAGTGACAATACCTCGCGAATTTAAATAAAAACAGGAAATATAAGCATTATTCGTGGCTGTAAATGCGATGAACCAATAGTTCGCCATGTAATAATAAAAAAGGTTTACTTCGGATTCGATAAAACTGTACATGTAAAAAAATTGGCTGCCTAAATATGTTTACATTATTATTTTCAGCATGTTTAAAAACGACACCTATATTGTTAATAATAATAATAATAAATACGAAATAATCTCCTACAGAATAGTTTGTACATATTTGTATACAGTAGTTCTCTCATTTTTAATGCTAAGTCAGTTAGCCCTTTTTAAACTCGTAGCAAATGTGAATGAAATATGGTGTTGATCACAAAACAATTAAATTGCAGTAATTACAAATAACAAGCAAATGGTTTTGACAGTGAAAATTACGTGCGTTGAGTATGTAAGCGAGAATTTCTAAAGATGAGGCTAGAAGTGGAATTAGTAAGTTTGTGGGGTTTTTACTGTTACGCAAATAAAAGACTGGCGACAAGATTTCCTCCTGATTATATTTAATTCTGAACCAATAAGAACCAATAAAGTGACCTATAGAGTACATATCGATAAAGTGAGCATTGCTCAAAGGCGTATGTCAGGGATGTAGCCAGCAAGGGGGGGGGGATTCTATTGGGTCCAGACCTTCCCATTACTTTATAAAAACTGTTTAAAGAGCACTATTTTGTACCTTGAAAAATTAAATTTTCCGTGGACCTCTCCCTCCACTTTATTATCCCCCTCCCCCAACCCCGACCCCACCAAACACAAATTCTGGCTATGACCCTGCGTAGGAGAGTGGTGAGTGCTTATTTGGGAATGTGTATAACAGAGTAAGTCTGAAAAAGAGAGAGGGAGAGATAGAGGAAGGGATAGTGAGAAGGGGGAGAGAGGAGAGGGAAGAGAGATAGAGCAGAGAGAGAGAAGAGAGAGTGAGGAGAGAGGAGAGAAAGGATAGAAGAGAGAGAGGAGAGAGATAGAGTATGAATGTGTGAAAGTGTGTATGTGCGTGCTCACAAGTATGTGTGTGGTAAAAGTGGCTTGCCCTACACGTCGGTATGTTAAATAAAGATAATGTGACATGCACTTGTTTGACATAAAGTATTTTTCTAACTGTATTTCAAAAGAATTAAACCCATATCAATTCAGAATTATTTTATGGCAGCCTACTCTAAAATTTTAGCATTTTTAAAATATTTTCATTTTGGTGGCTAGTTACGTATAATTTTGATGTATTGTATATTAAGGCTGGTAAAACTAAGTAAAAGTGTTGGAATTTACTTCAGGAGCTAAAATTATACAGTAAATAATTAAGATCTCACTTTGATTACGTAAAAACTTTTCATCTTCCCTTCTGCTCCCCATCACTCCCTTAAAAAAATGTTTCGTAAAGATTACAGTCTCAAATATAAGGGGATATAATTACTTCTGTGTATAGTTAAATAATAACTTTCACAACAGCGTTATTATCAAGATTATTGAATTTTAAAAAATACACTCATAAATACACGTTAGCATACTGAAGGTGGACAGTACAAGACTGATAGCATTTTCAATATCTTTCAAAGACGAGTTTGGATTAATGACCACGCATAGCTTTTTAAAACCCGTTCTTCCAAGTCTCAAATTTATAAAAATAAGGACGTGACTTAATGCCGTGATCCATGATTGCGTAACTTACTAAACTACTCAGACAAGCAAAGAAACTACGCCTTAAATATCTTAATAATTCATAAACTATGTGTATGCTGTAGATATTATCTGGCCTACATTGTACACAGCAAATTAAACGAAGAAACTCGCATACCAGCTTGTTATGAATACACCCGTTCACAGAATTTTAGTGATTCTACATGATACGTACATGAATTGTTGTTCCATTTTCATTGGTAGTTGTATAGTTTTCGGTCATCGGAAACACAGCAATACTTAGGTTTGAACGTAGTATCGCCTTTGTAATTTCTCCAAGGAAAACCATTGCTATGACAAAGTACCTCCTTCGTCTCCAGAATATCCATCTTGATCCGAGACCATCGTCGAAGCCTTTATTTATGCTAAAATAAAAAAAAAACAGTTTTAATGCGATTGCTAAATATCCAGAGATAGGTATAGAATTATTTTATTTGGCTCCACTGAAGTACATAGTTTGTAGTTAGCGAGGGAACAGCAGTTCTAATTACAAAAGACTTAAAATAAAATAAAAATAATAAATGGCTAGTTCTTATAACAACACCTAGGACTTGCACTGATTTGACTGAGAGATCGTATTTACATTTTCGTATGACTAAGGTAACAAACGTTCTTCAGCGCCGTAGTGGTCGCACATTTAATTTGTCTGATCCATGTTTCTGGAGTTAATAAGTATTATCAACACTTACTTTTCAATAAATGTTACCATTTCAGCAGGTGCGATTACATCCATGGTGGCATCGTTCCTTTGAGAATGCTTCAAGAAATCCATAATAAATACAGTAACGTTAAAGAATGAATGAACTAGTGTATTTTTCCAGTTCTCTCTGAAAAAATATAAAAGTAAATTTGTGTTACATCAAATTGTATAACAATTATTATTAAATACAAATAATATTAAATCAAAGAACATCAAAGGGGACATAAATCGGAATGGTATTTGAAATTGTATTCAAAATTGCATTCAGTTTGCTGTTTATAAATGACAAGTTAAATGAGATTCCTATAATATAAGAACATGAATAATAATAGTGAAGGTACGTTTCAACGGAAATACGGCCAATGAAACTTCAATTCCATTTGAAAAACCCGAAGAACTACCTGCGACTTAACACATTAATTTTTCTCAATTTTTGTAATATTTCTAAAACGAAAATTAATGTCGAGTTAAGTGGATACATTGGGTTTGAATTAACCAAATAGAGATAATTAACAAGCAGTTACCAGCAAAACTTTTAAGCCTACTTTCCTCAAAGTGGGTCCATATTAACCATGAAAGATAACACAGTTTAAGTACATCTGGGAATATTATACGATAGTAAATTAGTACATTCTCGTGCTGTATCCTAGCGTGGTGGACCTACAGCAATAAAGACTTTATGTAATATAGTATATACATATTAAATTGGCTCTAACTGTCCTGAAGTAGTTGACATATATGCACAGCATTAAAACTTGTGTGTTTTATGTCGTGAAATATTTGAAGTCGGGGGATATAATATACTAATACACATTACATGACCCATCAACATTAAATTAACGTTACATTATTTCGTACTAACTGTGTTTAGAGGCTTTAAAAAACTTTTGAAAATGGTTGCTTAATACTTTACGTGCTTAAAAAAAAATTTAAAAAAATTTAACTGTAAGTTATAAACAAAACAGATACAACTAACGTCAACGTATTAGGAACTACGTGGGTACGGAGATAAATGACGTTCGTACGACATATATAATGCGATATATATTTTTTCTAATTCCGTGTAACTGTTAATACAGCACAAAATGAGCAAAATACATAAGTATTGTGTCACTTTACTTCGAACTATATGTGTAGCGAGTTTGATAAAAATCTGAAAATAAATAAATGTAATTCAAATACCTTGTGTGATATAAAAATGTTTGAATTGTCGCCATTTCGATAGCAAGAGCACGGATAAATTAACCACCTAAACCTCAAACTAACTGAAGTACTATTTGAGTACCGAGTTTAATTAAATTCTGAAAAATGTTTCCTTAGATATCTCTTGTAATCGTAATATATGCCGACATTAAGAAAATACGAAGAGGGTATGATCGAAAACGTAAAAGCCAAGTCATCTAGTTAATTACTAGGCTACACTATAAAAAAACTTCCTAAAATATTTAGGAAGTAATTAACCCAAATAGTAGAATGGAGCAGTTACCTTACTTCCGCCTTGTAAATATGCAAATTTTTACAATTGTTACAATACAAGTCTGGTAACTATAGTATACGTTTTGACTGTTTTCGAAAAATGTTTAGAAGTGCTACCATGAATGTCCGGGAAACAATTCTACCATACCTACTTTCTTAGCGCTCCTGTATGCACGTGTGATAAATTTATGAACTATTTTTAAGAGTGATGTGTACCTAGTACCAGGCAGTTCTGAAAAATGGTTCCTTAGATACCTCGTGTGATCAGAATAAGTTCAATTAGCCTCCGTAAAAATTGTATGAGGGAAAAATGCCCAGTCAACATAATAAGGAAAATGTGTACCAATTTTCATGAAAATCTGAGAAAAATATTTTTCTTCTGATATTTTGTGAGTTCAGATTTATTTAAATGCACACCAGTTTGAAAACATGAACACGATAAGAAAAAAAATATATAAATCGAGGCAGCATACTATGTACCGACTTTGATGAAATTCGGAAAAACGTTTCCGTAGATATGTCATCGTGTAAAAATGTATCAACTGCTACCGTGTTGAGAATGTGAACATAGGATGAGCAAAATACACAAAAGTCGATTGCCTGGCTTGAAAAAATTCGTGGAAATATATCCTCAGATATGACAAATTAAGCACTATGCTAAAAATTAAAAACATTACTGACATTTGAAAATATGAATATAGGGTAAACGAAAAACTCAAAAATCAAGTATATATATACCAAGTAGAATATGTGTACCAGCATTAATATAATAGGAAAAATATTTTCTCAGAAATGTCATACTATGCCAGAAATATAAAAAATGGCTGCAATTATGAAAATATACACAATAGTTTAGTCGTTCGGGATAAAGTGAGGATTAAAATTTTAACCTTTGAAAAATATCAATAGCCGTTACTGCATTTAATTCAACATTAACTCTAGTTTATTTAATGCTTGCATGGTTGGCACCGAAATTACACAATATAGTTGCAAGCATTTTCTTATTTAAATGCAACAATATTGAAATAAAAGCAACCGAAATCGACATTATTGTATTATATATATATATATATATATATATATATATATATATATATATTTAAAAAACTTTTTTTAAACGAACTTTATGGATTTACACTGACTGTACAGTTTATCTTACACGCGCAATCATCAAGTGACGTGGTTAGAAAGGTTAGATATTTTTCCCGTCGTTAGCCGTTACGCGCGTAAAAATACGAAATGGCTGGAAATAGTACATTAGCAAGACATTTTTGAGTGTTCACTTTTATCCCGAACCGCCTATACCAAATTTGATGAAAATCGGAAAAATATTTTTTGGCGTCACGTTACCTTAAAACACGGTCGTAGAAGAACAGGTCTGGACACTCGCCTGGATATTTGACCCCCTTGTTGTTTGGCTGCAGTTCACCAAGTTACCGAGAATATTGTGTTTTATTGGCGCTGATGTTACGGCGGTCGGACTAAACTCCGCCCACTTCCTTTCCGCTAAGATAAACAATTTATCAAAACGTATTTTTTTATCAATTTATGAATCACTTCCTTCGCTCAAAAATTTAAGAAAAGGCTCCAGCAATATTTATTTACTTTATAAATTTAACAATGGAAAAAAGTGGACGGAGTTTGAGTCCGACCGCCCAGAAAACAGCGCCAAAAAGTACGACATTCTCGGTAACTTGACGAACTACAGCCAAACAACAAGGGGGTCAAGCAAAATACATTGGTAGATAGGCGAGTGTCCAGACCTTTTCTTCTACGACCATGCCTTAAAATCAGAAAAATTGCCGCCATTTTGAAAAAAAAAACATAGAATGAACGAAATAATCTATAGTCAACTTCCGAACTAGTACACGTGTACCGAGTAATGAACGTCGGGAAAATATTTTCTCAAATGTGTCATGTTATACTAATAATAGAAAAATTCCCACCATTGTGAAAATATCAACACGTGATGAACTAAATACGCAAAAGTGAAGTCAGATTTATATATGTAGTGTATGTATACCATGTTTGAAGAAATTTAGATTAGTAGTACCTTAGATACGTTGTTCTATGTTAAAAATATAAACATGGCCACCGCTTTGAAAACATGAACATTGTATGAACGAAATACACAAAAGTCAAGTCAGCTTAGCGTGTGGTGCATGTGTACATAGTTTGATGAAGTTCGGAGAAATGTACTCTTACATATGGTATACGTTAAAAACATTAAAATGGCCACCATTTCGAAACTATGTACACGGCATATAAATACATAAAAGTCAAGTCAAATACTAGGTTCTTTACGTGTACCGAGACTGATGAAATTCTAAAATACGGCCCCTTAGGTATCTCGTGTGACCGAAAAAAATGTTATAACGGCCACCATTTTGGAAATAAATACATGGCATAAACGAAATGCACAAGTCAAGTCTGGTTACGTAACAGTGTATGTGTACTAAGTTTCAAGGAATTCGGCCCACGGGTTCAAAAGTTTTTAAGGGGACACACGCACACACACATACACGCATGCACACACATACAGGAAGGTGATCTCATTAGCCTACATTTTCTTTCGAAAAGTAGGCTAAAATATTGAAAAGAGCGAGCGGGCACAGCGGGTGACGGCTGAAGATTAGGCCGCGGTCATCATGGCGCGCTCGGGTAGGATAGACTAGGGAACCATCTTGGAGTTGACTTTGACCTTTACCTCTGTAATATGACACTACGCTACAAAAAATTCCAAAAACCACGAGGCCCTTCTACGTAAATTCGGTGGAATGATAGCAGCGAAGGAAACAGGAGATCTCTCAGAAAACCCGCCGACCACTGACATTGTCCGGCAAGACTCCTACGTGCGAAACCGCCTGACCCCGCCGAGAATTGAAACCGGTTCGCCTTGGTGGGAGGCGAGTACACAAGCCACTGCTCCAACCACGGCCCCTTTTTTCAGGTAAAATTATGTATTTGAGATACATCGTAAAGTATGTAACAGTAGTTGTGCATACGCAGAGCTAGTATTTGATATAAACAAGTGTCGAAAATTATTATAATGAATTCTGTGACATGACAGATTACTTGGAAACGAATTAAATATGTTTTATACATGCACAGAATGTTTAAAAATTCTATTCTTAAAGTAGTAGGGAAGATGGAGACAAATACAAATATATTTGGCCTGATAACCTTGTGTCGGAAACAAATAGTTGTAGGAGTAATGAGTATTTAGTGGTATTGGACGTGATTGAGAAGGAACCAGCGGTAATTGCTTACAGTACCTTATTTTTGATCAATGTTACAGTACAAATGAGCAGCATTAACCTCAGTGCAGAGCCGGTATCGACGTAGTAAGAAGTCCCGTGGTCGCTGGAAGATGCGTGTTGTCTATTGAAAGTGTGTGGTTGCCGCAAGAATCCGTGATACTTATTCCTCCTCCGAGTTGACAGGGACACCCTACTACATCGATACCAGCTTTGCACGGAGGCTAATGCTGCTAATTTTGAACATATATTATGACATTGCTCAATAAATAAAGTACTGTAAACAATTACCGTCGTCGTCTTAGTCATATCCGATACCACTGAATACCCATTACTTGTAAACGATTAATTGTTTCCGACACATGGTTATCTGACCAAGTGTATTTGTATTTGTCTCCTTCATCTTCCCTATCAATTTAGACATAGCATTTTTGAACAGCCTGTAGATGCATGAAGTTTATTCGTTAAGTATTTTTAGTATCATGGTGTGAATATAAATAAGTAGTCTACTTTCAAAACTCCCCTAGTCCACTTTCACTAAAACTGAGCAAATCGCGAAAAACTGATTTGCAAGCCCATTTGTGACACGAACAAATCAGTTCTTCAAAGTGTGTCTGTTATTAAATAAGGCGAGTTTTGGAAACTATCGTCACGTCAACTTTAGCGCACATTTAAAAGCTACACAAAGCTGTTCAGAACTAATTTTTCCTTGGTGATGGACACGGAGAGTTTTGGAACTGGACTACTCAAATGCACCCACGTAAATAGGCCTACCCTGAAAAAAAAAATTTTTTTTCTCACAAGTTGTACAGTTGTTCAGTTGTTGAGTGTAACTGGCACTGCGTGTAGCGTATTCACATCCGGTCCTGTCGCCTGAGTCTTGAGAGGCAGGGCGTAATACGACACCGTCGCTGACGAAGTTTCCGCTCGGACGTGCTGGCAGTCCAACAATGTCGTGTTGCTGACCTTAGGTGTCTCGACGACCACTATACTCTTATGACAGGACCCCCGTGCGAGGCTCGCAGCACCTCGGAAATGTCCATCTGTGTAGGTTTTTCTCGTGTCTCAACACGAGGCTAGCCGCTGCTCGTAGAAAATACATACATCTCGTCAGGTTTCTGGTACAGTTATCTTTTAAGTGAAGTGTGTAATGCTTTCTGTGACATATTTATTAAACAATCTGACGTAATAGTATTAACGTTGCGGGTTTTTATACATACTAAGAAAAAATTAGTGGTTATGTAATTACTATCGTTTGGATGCATTTCACAAAACTAAGTAGACATATGCCCTTCTTGCGTTGTTAGTTGGTCGTACATTGCATAGTGTTACACATAACGTGTGTACAGACGTCAGGGTGTTCAAGTGACAAGCATGTCTAATTTTATATTTGTACGACATAGTTATAGCTTTATAGACGTTATTTTTTACTACATATTCTATTTTTTTTCATAGCAGAATATCAGGGTGAAAATTTTATAGTAACAAAACATAGAAATAACAAAAACCAGCTGACTTTATCGAATGAAATAATTTTCACCAAAATTGTGTATTATGGTCCATATGCTAAAATATTTAAAACACAAATGACAATCTTCTTAATTTATGACAATTAAAAAAAAATGTAAAGGAACTTTGCTGTGTGTTTAAATTTTTTAGGATGTGGTCCATAATATCTCACTTCAGGGTATAAATTTTCATTTGAGGAAGTCGTTCTTTGTTATTTGTGGGTCCACGTTACTTTCAAAATTTGACATTGACATGCCGCTATGAAAAGACTATGAGAGATAAAAAATTTTTCACAAGTGGAAAATGTAACCAAAAGTAACGTCTGTAAAACTAACACTATGTTGTGAAAATATAAAATTATGCATTTAATGCCACACTTCCTTAAATGCAGAGCATGTTTATTCCTTTCTAGTTATTGCATTTTATATTGCAACACTTGAAAAGAATCACAATTTTTAAATTTAAACGGGAAAAAAACTATTTCTTATGATGTATATAGCTGGGTCAGACTCAGTCAATATACGGTGTCGTTCTACAGAAGATAACTATCTGGAAAGAATACGTCTAATATTAAGCCCGATACACACTACCCATAATTCAGTGCCAAATTAAGTACAAGTAGCACTGCGACAGTGTGTACCGCAACTACGCTGGTTTAAGACATAATTCCGTACTTAATTTCACAGATAGAACCCGTCCTGTTTTTCATCGTAGTGTTTGTTCACTCACATGAGCAATGCACAGTTTCAGCCACCGCGCGTAAGTACGCAAGCAGGGTTGCCAATATGCTTGGAATAGAAATAAAATTCTTGTTTCCTAACAAACGACCATCGAAGTTTACAAAACCTAAATAATACAAGATTGTTTCACTTATTTGCCAATTGCACTATGTCTTGTAATGTGAAATATTTTTCGAGAATTTTACATTTACACTGTATGGAGTATAGCAACCAACATCACAAACGTATTTTCTTCTCTATGAACTGAAACATGTTATTAAACAAAGATAATGTGCCCACAACACAGAAGGTTTGCTACATAGTTCTGGTATATAATCGCAATCGAAATTTATGAACAGAATTAAGTAAGTAATTCAGTAGAGAATTAATGATAGCGTGTACTGGGCTTTACATTTTCTCGTGAGAATATTGTACAGTCAGGTGCAAAAAAGAACGAATATTTGCGTTTCTATAAAAAGAAAACGTAATAGACAAGTGATGATAATTTACGAGAATAATTTCGATGCAATGCTAAGACGGTGAAAAAGATTACAAATCTTACGGGTGATGTATTGAAACGAAGAAGGACATACAAAAATACTTAAATGGATGTGAAAGCAAAATTTACAACTGTAATTTTCAAAATCAACCAGGCACGTTAGTACACTCTCTGTATTGGAAAATTAATATCAAACACGTGAGGATTTTCGACTTCAAAATTTCGCCATTCATGGCATACTAACACTGATTTTAGAATTTCTAAAATAAAATCAGTCACGTACAAATAATGCGCACAAAATTTGGGCAAATATAACAAATTTCTGCTTTATTATATTAAATAAATTAGTGCAGCGTAATTTGCATTTGATACTATTTCACTCTTCTCGTCAAGGATATTTGATGGTATTTTTAAAAGGCAGTTGAAGTTTTGCATAATACACTGAATTATCTTTGAAAGAACTGTGCAATGGGGGTGCATGACTGGATTTGTTTGTATGGACATACTCCATTGCGAAATTTCGCAATGGAGTATGTCCATACAAACACTGAATTAAACTTCGGGTTCGCAATCCTTGCTTTGTGTCAAATGTCAAGAAGGACATGTGCAGCGGAGAGTGATAATCTACCAGTGTGCGTCATGCTAATTCATGTTAGGTTAAACTGAAAGTGTCAATAAATTGAAACCAATTTATTTTCATTCTGTTCGGCAAGACTGCCATGGTCTAAATACAACGGGGCTAGCATTTATTTCTAGCAATGTTTTTGAAAACTTTCTTGCATTTCAACCCCCATAGCACCATTAAGGGCGCGGTCTACCACAATTTTCATCACCATTTTTTAATTTTTTATTTATACCAGATTTTTTTTCTGATTTTAGACACAAAATGTGACTACATTTGGCTCTTATGAAATTTTTCTATCTCTCATAGTTTTCGCGTAATGGCTTGTTAGTCATATTTTGCATGTTTCCGTTTTAAAGACTACACTAAAACCAACTGACAAACCAAACTCAGAAAAATCACAGTGGATAAAAACGTTGCAGGCTACGATGTCATGATCATAAAAATAAAGAATAAAAATTATTGCATTTTTTTAATTTTTATTTTCAGTTTCAGCATTTAAAAAAAAATACAAATATTTTTTATTTATCCACGTGACATCTTTTATAAAACATTAATATCTAGTTATTTAAAGGGCATTACGGAACACTGATACAGACATAGTATCCCGAAGTTTAAGCTCATTCGTAATTGCGTTCCCAATAGGATTCACAGAATTTTTTCTAAGCTTATGATAAATTTAATAATATTTCGTACACTGAATTTAATAAATTCCCGAAAGAACCATATTATGTAAATCTGCTAAAATAAAGACAGGATCTGTTGTCGGAACTATTCAGAATTTCCCTAAAGAAACAAATCGTACAAAAAGCAATATTTCCAGTAATATAAACAATTTGATCTTTACCAGAGACAAAGTGCTGTTTTGCAGGAAGAAACCGAAATTGAAGTAATAGCGAAATTTGATTAATGTCCCTACTTAAAAATTCTTCTTCTTACAATATACTACATCAATTTTTCTCAGCGAATTTTTTTCTCACTAAACGTTCGTTGATTCATTTGAAACAAACTGAAGAGATAATATTAATTGCTAATGCTTGTCAACCATCATTTCCATAAATGTTTTCTATAATAGTGTGTTTTAAATGCATTTAAAAGTTAGATCTGGTTTTAATGGGAGCAAGATAAAAATGTGTTGGAATCAAGCTAATGAAATCACAAAAATCTTTGTAGTAATACGTTTTTATGTACCTGAACAAATATGTAATGAACTATTTTAAATAAACTTCATGCCATAATTTGTTTAACCTCTTACACTCGAAATAATCTTCTCATTATTTAAGCCAGTGATAGCCACCAGGACCAGAACGAAAGTAAGGATGCACACGTCTACGCAACAAACATAAATGTGTTATTATGGACTTTCCTTACGGTCACAAAAAGTAGACTGATAACAGAATTCAGGCATGTTTTTATTCTTGATGAAAGCAGTAACCATTATTTTTTTGCGCACTTAAGATAGGAAATGAGGTCACTGTATCTATGGCTTGTCAAACCTTAATTATAGCTTCGAGGTCACGAATATTGTATTTCTAGAGCGGCGTTTAAAAGTTTATTATTTTCATCATCCTTACTACAAAACGGTTTACGTCAGGAAGTTGACTTACCTTCAAATGATTTTTATTGAATCACTTGTTTTGTTATGCGTTATATACGAGGGATGTTTTTTTTACAAAGAGGGCCGCGGTGGCCTAGTGATTAGACCGCTCGCCTCCCCACCTATGCGATCCGGGCTCGATTCCCGGCGGGGTAGGTCCCCGGACTTCCGCATGTGAGAATCGTCCCGGACGATGCCGTTGGTCGGTGGGTTTTCTCTCCAGTCCCCCCCCCACCCATGCATTCTGGCGCCGCTCTATACTCACCCTTTATCATCCCTCGCCAGCTACAGACCTCGATGTTAACTGCTGAACAAAATATCTCACTCATTTATTTTTTTCAGCACCCGATAGGCTGTAAAATGACTTTACTGTCAAAAGATGCGACAATTTTCAGCTACTTATTAATATAATCAACACGCAGATTGAGAAACTTACCGGTGCAACAGCTTTCCAATATCCTCAGCAAAGAAGATTATCGACTGATTTTTCAACTACGTTGTCACAGCTCCCCACAGTTCGTCATTGCTGTCGAAGTGTCGTCCTCCCAGCCACTTTTTTAATGGTCGGAAGAAGGTAGAAGACGCAGGGTGGTAAATATTGTCTGTATGGAGGGTGATCAAATATTTCCACTGAACGTGGTTGGGGAAGGGGGTAAACGCTAGTGCTGTGTTACGATTCGCTAGATTTTTTCAAGGGGCAACCTATGGAGAAAGGAAAATGTAAACACAACATTTTATGCACATCGTACGTGTACTACATCCCAAATATTTAAACTAACAAGGTTCAAATGTATTGCAACTTAGAGAAGGGTCTGCCCTTGTAACTCAAGATACCCACCCTTAAAAACACAGTATTAAAATAAGTGTTTACAAATTATGAACAACGGAGTTTAATGAAACTAGCATTTTACAAACCTGCCACGTTTGTTTCGTGATGTATTTAGCGAACATGTAGGATGTCACTAAAGTCGTACAGGTAATGCCTACGTATAGCCGGTTCGGAATAAAGTGAGCACTCAAAAAAGCCCTGATAAAGTTCTATTTTCAGCAAATTCGTGTCTTTCCGCGCGTAACGGCTAACTACGGGAAATGCCTAACCTCTCTGGACACGTCACTTGATGTTTGCGCGTGTAAGATAAATTGTACAGTCGGTAGGAACCTGTATAGGTTTATTTTAAACAGTTAATTAATTACATAAAATACAAGTATGTCGCTTTGTTTCAGTATTGTTGTATATAAATAGGAAAATACATGGAACTATATTACGTAGTTTCACTGCCAACCTAACAAGTAGTAAGGGAACTATCGATAATGTTCAATTTAGTGCAGTAACGGCTAATGATATTTTCCAAATGTAAAATTTTTAGTGCTCACTTTATCCTGAACGATCTATACCAGTCATTTTTGTGTTGCGGTTTTTTTATAAGAAAATGGCAGAGGCTTGTCACTTGCCCTAAGAGAACCTTTTTAGCCCACTTTCCGAAGAAGCAGGCAAATTATATTACCTTTCTGTTTTTGTGTCTCCCAGTGTATGAGTTTGTGTGCTACCCTAAAAACCATTGACCGAATTTCATCAAACTTGGTACACGTATAGCACTTAATAAACTAATTTTACTTTTATGTATTTTGGTCACGCCATATTCATATTGGTACAAGATTATTGCCCTTGGCAAAGTCATGTTCGTTCATGATGGAGAACTAGATAAATAAAACAAAATACATAAAATTAAATAATTTCCTGATTTATTTCGGACATTACTAAAAATAAGTAACAGTAATAATAATTTCATCTGTATGAAATTCCCATCCTCTTCTCTCTCTCTCTCTCTCTCGCTCTCTCTCTCTCTCTCTCTCTCTCTCTATATATATATATATATACATAAATATATATACATATATATATATATATAATGAAGGGCCCCACTCATTCATTCACTCATCAATGCACAGCCCAAACCTCTGGACCTAGATACGTAAAATTTTCAGTGTAGTCTCACGGCGTAGGCACCCTCTAATGAAGGATTTTTTGAAAATCGAAAATTAAAGGGGTGAAAAGGGGCAAAACGTGTTTTCGCAAAATTCTCGATAACTCTCCAACCTGACGATATATAGTTAATATTTTTACTTTAGAACATTGTCTAAACAAATGCATATTTTATAATTTTTCGATTTTTCGAAATTCGGAAACTAAGGAGGTGAAAAGCCATTAAATGTGTTTTCCGTAATTCCTTTATTTATCTTAAACTGCTTAAGATATCGAGTTGATCTTTACATCAGAATGGTCCTCATGTAAATATCTAAATAGATGTGTTAGGGTTTTTTCAAAATTCGTCCTTGAAAACTGGTAAAAAAATGAAACGTGTTTTCAAATAATCATCCGTATCTCCTGAACCATTTGAGATATCGAGGTGGTTTTTACTTTAAAATGAAGCTTACGTAAGTACATAAAAATTAATTTCACGATTCTTCAATATTCGTTCTTAAAAGCTGGTAAAAAAAAAGTAAAATGTGTTTCCGAGTAATCATCCGTATCTCCCAAACCATTTGAGATATCGAGGTGGTTTTTGCTTTAAAATGAAGCCACAAATATGCTCTGTGATTAAAAAAGTTGCGTAAGTAAATATCTAAAAGTAATTTTAGGGTTTTTCGAAAATCTAAATTTGAGATGGTGAAAAGCTGTAAAATTATTTTTTGGAGATAATGAAACTAACCTGACGAGAAATCGATATGCTCTTTTCTTTAAATTTTGCGTACGTAAATATATACAAATCAATTTAAGGCAATTCGAAAAATTAAAGATATACAGAGAATATAGTAACACCATCAATACGTAATTAAAATTTAGTTACTCTTTTCATAATGCACGCGTGCGAAGCTACAACGGGACAGCTAGTACGTGTGTGTGTGTGTGTGTATATATATATATATATATATATATATATATATATATATATATATATATATATGTAAAATGCCCGATGTCGCAGTAAATAGTCAGAGAGTTGTGGAACCAGCCATTTTTAATGAAGAATGAGTTAAGTTATCTGAGGACCGCTTTGTGAGACAGAAACAGATATAATAGAGATCTTAGGTGTTATAAATATTAAATACTGAAAATAATTGCAACTAAATATATATATATATAAGTAGTTGCAATTATTTTCAGTATTTAATATTTATAACACCTAAGATCTCTATTATATCTGTTTCTGTCTCACAAAGCGGTCCTCAGATAACTTAACTCACTCTTCATTTAAAATGGCTGGTTCCACAACTCTCTGACTATTTACTGCGACATCGGGCATTTTACAGAAATGGATTTTGATATGACTTATTATTTACCATAAACAGACAAACCAACATCCTGGGTTAAATTAACATAAAGATTTTTATTCTTGAAATTACCACCACAATGGAAACATTACGGGGAATGCTATTTAAGTGCAACACTTCTGAAATAAAATCATGAAATGAAGTGTTTTTCTCTCTCTACTCCATATACTTTTTAAATAATTTATTCTTGAACTGATTCATGTACATTCTGACTGCATCATCTGGCTTAATATGCGCCTACTCAAATCGTGTGCCAGTGGTTAGTCAGAAATGTTTCATCAACTACACACTTATTTGGCAACGCTCCACGCTGCAGTTCAAAATTCCACCGAAAGATAGCATGTGTTTGCATTTTAGTTTACTGGCATCACAACTAGGTATCTCGGTCAACTCTGGTTTACGCTCGAATAAAACAATCTGACATCTTATTTATATTATTATTAACAACACATAAAAAAAACGTTTAAGTTGAACTTGCTTATTCGCGAAGCCGATGTTATTTTTGTACAAATACGTGCTAGTTTCTATTAAAAAACATCAATATTTAAAACATTACTTGCCTTACACTTATGCAACAAAAATATTACACTTTATTTAAAATTGTCGAAGATATAAACCATAGTTCTGTGATAAGATAGAGAGAGAAAGCAAGAGTGTTTTAGTTTGTTGAAGCTGTTCTTCTGAAAGAACACTGTGTTTTATAAAATGAACAATATATTCTGTTATGTTGTATACACACTATGTTTACTGGTACACTGTCACAAATATCAGTTATAATTGTACTATTAACTACGTTTAATAATCTGGTATGTGGTACCTAACACCAAACCTGATTGTAGTCCCCATTTTAACAGAATTGTTGTTCACATAACATTACTTTTTGTGGTGAAGTTTTAAACGTACCAAAAAGTTTTCTCCGACTGCACATAAAAAACATACATCACAATTTTAGGGCACCTATAATATGTGAGATATTAAAAGGCCAGAGTTACGCCAAAATAGATCGATTTTTTTCGGATACACAAAAGTAGTCGGTATATTCACAAGGAAATATTATTCTCATATGTAATAGCTTCGCTCTAAATCCCTACCACAAATACTCATTCCTACATTCACTCGTACACATACAGACAGAATACAACAGCAAATATGCTTAGTTTAAGTCTTATTCTATACTACACACAATAAACCAACGTAATTTTAGTGTAAAAACACCACACGTTTTCATGGGCTTACCCAGGTTTCGAAACAGCAATATGTCATCCCAAAGATAAAGTCTTAGTTACTGCAATTGTCGAGGTCACTCTAATATATAATGCTGTAATAGTGTTATACATTACATGGCAAACGTTCGCAGAAGTGCATAACTGTCGTTGATCCTAGCGACGTGAGTGAGTTGGCCAAGTAGTCTGTTTCAAAAGTCAGCACAGCACTGAATGGTCTATGCGAACAACAATGAATATAAACTTTTAAGTAAACACGCTGTTGTGCGAACTGGTTTAGAGTTATCAAATGTTCGTTTTTGCAATTAGCATTTGCGTAATGGTCTTGACTATTTTATGAGACTAGTAGTATTATCTACGGAACCTACTCTTCAAACCCAAACAATTGTGTTTCCAGCCGCATCGTAAACATAGCTTAAAGAATAATTTATTGTTTTACGGTGGGCCAGAGAAAGACAGTTGAGGCAGCTGTTCAACTGATAGTCTACGACTCCTACACAAATTCCAGACAACCAGCCAGTCGTTGGAAGATAGGAACCCGTCTGTCGAGGTGTCCCGAGTGCTTTTAAAGTATCGCTCTGAACGAAAAAGCTCACACGATAGGCTTAACATTCTTAGTAAAAGTCGAGGTTATCTAGAACACGTCAGTTACGAGCTTCAACGTTAAGAGCTGGGCACCCATAATTATCTTGCAGGAGGAAGGTACGACGAAGTCCATGGACAAGTTCACGGCGTATGAGATATTGAAACAGCCAATAAGAGTACAACTTCCCTGTTTACGTCATAACTATTACAAACAGGAAAAAAAGAGTCAATGTTGGTGCTAACGAGTTGCGGACAAAACATATAGTTATGTATTTACACCTCCGTGAAAAGGAAGTGAAGAGCAACAACCATTTTGGTTTTCCTATTCTCAAGCTTTGCAACCTACGCAGAGTAATTCCTACAGTTTCGTAGCTGTATTTTTGAGCGCCTTATAAAATAACTTCTTCTAAATCGAATATGTTAGCGTTCTTAAAAGAAACTCTATGCTTTTGATAATTGTTCTGCAATATCTAACCTTAAACATTTTTTTTATAACACGTTTAAAAAAATGTGACCAAATTTTGTCGGGGAGGGGGGGGGGGTCTGCAGACGTGAAAATAAGAGATTTAATATTTGACACCCGTGGCTCATCACTAATATTAAGGATTGTAGAATCCCTTAAAGTTGAAGGCCGAAAAGCATATTTTATGGGTTACTATGAGATGTACTTGCGTTAGAGAAACACAGTGTGGTATGTGAAGTAATAAAACCGAAATATGGGGTAAAATATTGGGTGGTGCGTACGCACCTTCATCGTGTGTAAAACAGCGGTTTGCACCCTGTTGTTACATGTGGTTATTGAAACAAAAAAGTAATGTTTGATGGCATAGCAAATAATCAGTGTGTTCTAATTAGATAGCAAAGCACTCTTGTTGCAATTAACTAGGACCCACCGTTTCGTGTAAAACGCACCCCAAGGTTACAGTTGTATCTGCAATGGCCTGGGGAGTAGACAACTCTTCCTGCACCAGGATGTAAGCACTTTTTTTTTTCAAAGAATTTCCAACTAAAGATGACTATTACACCGAAGTAAAATTTTTGGGAGTTTTTATTGATAGCCAGCTGTCTTGGTGGCCACATATTAATTTTCTATGTGGTAAACTATCTAAAATACTTTATTTGTTAAGAAACGTGTCATTATTAAAATATGGTATTGTGATTCTGTCAAATTCAGTCTTGTAACTTATTAAAAATGTAGTATTGTGACTTTGCCTATTACAGGTACTTGTTTAATGGCAATAAAATATGATTATTATAATCATCGTTATCACCGTCATCATGTAGGCTGATTCTCCGACTCATCCTTGAAGGAAGTCTGCAACCCTGGATATTTTAATTGTACAGGGGTATTATACCTCAAATACCTTAATTTCGCGTCAGAAGTTCCCGCTAAAGTTTCGCCACATGTCTCTTAAAACACGTTGTTTGTGAGTATTCCAGTTCCAAAACTTGCCTAGTCCACCGCCAAGAAAAATTGAGTTATCAATTGTTTTGCATAGCCTTTAAAGGCGCGCTATATAGATAGCAGTATGATAGTTTCTGATACTCCTCATGTTCGATAACAGACACACATTGAACAACAGCTACAGTTACACAACTCTTCTTGTCCTCAGAGTGTTCAGTTACAAAACTCTCCTTGTTCACACAGAACAATTGTTTAAAATCTCGCCTTGTCCGATAAGCAGCCATGAACAAACTAACTGCATGAATCAAACTTAGTTATGTCCACATAAGAGAAAGTCGAATATAACACTTGTTTTAAAAGGTAAATCTGATTCTTAATTTCATAGAAACGTTTTCAATTGTTTGTATAACTGTATAGAAGTAATTTTAATTATTGTAAACATGGTCGCTAGTGAAAACGAGGTGCGAAAGTCTGTTACAATGATACCTGCAGAACCAGAAAGAGGCAGAAAGAAATAGCGAATCAGTTCTGAATGGGCAAAAAAACCTAGCAAAGATAAGATGTCACATAATATACTAAATGAACTGAGGTAATGATGTGAACAGCGCTCATCAATCAACTAGACCATAACCAACCTTTGTGTTTCAGTTTGTGTTTGCATACACAAAGTTTGCCAAAGAATGTGTTGTATGTAAAGACAAACTAACTGTGAAAGGTTTAGAGGTTATGGTCGTTTTGATTGTTTTATATTGCATAGAATGACAGGAATACTATGTACTTGTTTCAGGTATGCCTCCAAATCACTGCCACGACATCCTACATGTTGTCATGGAGTCCAGACTAAGCTCAAGAGCAGTATGTTAAGCATGCAAGATATTCGTCACTTCCACCAGTATTTCTATGCTACCAGTGACAAGATAACACAGGACCATTACATCTTAAGGTATGTCATAAATAATGTTCCCAAAATAAGTCGTCCAAGAACTCAACATGGGTCAAGGAAAACTGTCACTGTGACATCTTGCATGCCACGGGTTAGTAAGGCTTCAGGGCGCGTTTTGGTACACGTATGCCAGAAAGCGTTCCTTGATACGTTAGGTGTCTGCAAATACAGAGTACAGCGCCTTTGTAAAGTACAGTTGCGTAAAGGTATTTCACCTAAAGAAAATCGTGGAGGGGACCGTCGTACTAAACATTATACAGCACGGAGACAAAATGTTTGAACCTTTATAGAGTCCTTTCAGCCCCTTGAGTCACACTATTTTAGGGAACGTTCTAAGAAACAATATCTTCCAAGTGAATTGTCAATTAAGTCATTGTGGAGGATGTACGATAATACTACTGACGATTGTCTTTTAAGAGTCAAAGATGACTTCTACAGGACCATTTTTTGACAATGATTACAATATCAGCTTTCGTAGTCCATATAAGTGCCCTCGCTGTATTGAACTTGAAGCTAAACAAAAAAAAAAAAAAAAAAAAAAAAAAAAAACAAGAACAATGTGAACGTGAAACAAGGGTTGAGAGTCGAAAGCTTTCTATGAAATACTTAAAGAAAATCACGACAATGCCATCACATTTTCTTTTAATTGCCAAAAGACTATGGTACTGCCATAGGTACCAGATCAATGTGCCTATTATAGCAGGCAGTTATATGTGTATAATTTCACAGTGTGTCGAGGATCGTCTAAAACATAACAAACCACCACTAACACGTTTACTTACACATGGACAGAACTTGATGCACATAAAAACTCTAACGAAATTTCCTCATGTATTTACCACCGCTTGCAGAATACTGTCATGGATACCACCATAACAACTATAAGACTTTATGCTGATGGCTGCGGGGGCCAAAACATTATCAAAATTGTTAAAGTGTGAAGCACCACAACACATCAAGGAAGAACACATAATTTTTCCAGTACCTGGACACTCATTCTTTCCAGCAGACCGTATTTTTTGGTCGTATTGAGAAGAGGGTTAAAGCAAAGGAAGTAATAGTGTCACCCCAAGAATATTTTGATACATTTGGAGAGTTCGGAACTGTTGTCAGGCCCGGTAATGCTGGTTTGGCTTTCTACGATTGGAAATCAGCTACTACAGAAATTGTGCGTCCTACAAGTTCATGGCACTTCAAATTTGGTAACACGAAGCGGTTCATTTTGAATAAATCAAAAGAAGGCAAAGTTCTCATTCGAGGGGAACCCAATTATCGAACTGACCTTGTCGAAAGTGAAGGTATCTCCAGACGTGGCAAGTGTTTCCAGCAAATAAACCCAAGAACAGTTCCGCTAGGACTTGATGTGGCCCTGAATGGAAGGAGAATACATATTTGGCATTTTATAGAGATGTTCTTGCCGGAGAATACACAACTGTGCATGAAGAGGATGCTGATGAACCCATGGTGGATGAAGATTTGAGAGTATAATGTGTTGAAACAGTTCAGAATGTTTTGTAGGTGACAATATTGAGAAAATTATAAGAGAGACTTCAGTAACTATAGAACGCGAATATTAATTTGATTTAATTTTGTGTTGTGTTGAATAATATATTCCGTACCATAATAAAACATGACATGAATGACAGTGTGTGTCACAGAGAGTTTCCTTAAAAACAATTCAGTTTGTATTATATACCGTTCCAAAACTCTCCTTGTCCAAGGCATTGTTCCAAAACTCTTCATGTCCAACATATTTTATTTTATTTCATATTTCTGGTTACATTTACATATAAAAGATCTCAAGGAACATATTTGAGATCCATTTTTGAAATTATTATTAACTGCTCTGTGTTGGTTTGTCTAACAGTGTTTGCATATAAGTTTTTCTTGATTTGCTCTGTTCCAGTGAAAGTGGACAAAGCGAGTTTTGGAACTGGACAACTCATGTGTGCATTCGTAAAAAGAACATGCTTGCTTAGAGTTTCTGAAAATAATAATTTCTTTATTTCAACTGTACATTTCGCCACGAAGCATCTCTTTATCACGGCTGGATACGGCAACTACTATATTGTATTTAAAATAGTTTCATACAAAGTACGCGTAAATATGCAGGATGAGAGTGGATTCGGATGTAAAACTAAGTTGGGGAAATACGTTATGGTAAAGTTAGTTACTTTGCACATTTTAAAATCTGGCCAAAGCGCATATTAAAGGAGTAAGGAACACGTTAAAACAGATTTTCAAAAACGATTTTATACAATAATGAACTCCGCTAGAGCTATTAAAATAAAAATGGACGTAATTTGGACAATAGTTAGACCTCTTACCATACTACGTTAAGTTAGTAAGATTCATCCTCCATAACTAAATGTGTGCTAGATTGCTATCGTATGGCATTTCGTGCCGTGACCTTTATCGAAGTTTCATATTTATTTATGAATGAAAAATATTATACGATAATAAAGGGTCGATTTAGTGAAACATCACCCGTGTAACCGTTTTTCAAAAAACTGTCTCTGATGTATCGAGTGGTGGATTGGAGTGCAGTTAGTCGTCGCCTGTGAGGATATGCAACACGTCTGGCACTCCTACCATAAATGGACTCGTTGCTTGCCTCCCAGCGAGGTGACCAGAGTTAGATGCTCAGCGGTGTCATCCCGGACAGTCAAACGTGAGAATCATTCTAGAAGAATCACAACTACGCGGAGAAACTGGAGATCCCAGAGAAAACCCGCCGACCAGTGAAATCATCCGACATGTCTGCGCCAAGCGGTTTGGGCTGTGCTTTTTATTTGTTACTTAGTCATTCTGTCAGTGTTATATTTATGTATAGGGATTTTAATGCACGCACAAACTTATTTGGCCATAATTTCAATTACAGTCACACATTCATAAGGTATCATTTGAGACACCAAGGGTAGCTTGATACATTATGACCAGGGAATTTTTATTTCAGAGAAAAATTTTACCTTCTTGAAAATAAATCACTTGTGTACGGTTTTCTTACTTACGCCGTATGTAAAATTGTCAAGTTCCTGGAAAATCCAGCTTTTGTTACCCCATAAGTCTCAAGCGTCAACTATCTGTGACGGAAGCGCTTCTAGCGAAGTCATGACATATTAAAAAAAAAAAAAAAAAAAAAAAAAAAACTTATACGCCATGTCATGTCACTGTTAATAAACGCAAAGCAATTTTTTTTCGTTATGTATTGGGTGAGCCCTTATAAATTGTTATATTTATCGAGAAGTTGTATGTCTGAAGTGTCTGCGTATCACGAGCAGAAGAGGGGGTGTAAATTATTTTGAATAACATTGTGGACATTTGCCATGTAGCATTGTGCCTTCTGAAAAGTGGTGAGTCCATATTACAATCAAGTAGAACTAAACAAGTTTAGGTTCTTGAAATTGGCGAATTTATCGAGAACATTTTATTTCTCATTCGACTACTGTTTGCCATTTTTGCTGTCTTCTTTTGTCAATGCTAATAATGTTTTTTTTTTTTTTTTTTTTTTTTTTTTTTTTTTTTTTTTTTTTTTTTTTTTTTTTTTTTTTTTTTTTTTTTTTTTTTTTTTTTTTTTACTTGTGTCGATGCTATCGCTTCCTTTCAGGACAAGAGGATAAGTCATATCAAAGTTTGACACCAGTGTAAAGAAAACTAATTTTCAATATAGTGTAATTATTATTTTACTATTGGTGGCTTATTTCTATTTCATTTATGCCTAGGCTTAAACTTTCAATCATCCTTACTATCGTGCCATCCTACCTGTCTTTGAATAATCGAACAGTTATATGGTTATTTATTTTCTCTTATTGATGTACAGTCCTTCGTAACGTCGTTTTTTAGTCGGCTGTAACGATTCGCAAGGGTTTTTTTTACCGGATGTAAGCTGCTGTTCTTACACATGTTGCTGCAGCTTTTTTTATAGCGCGTGTAAGTCTTTCAATTCGTGATTTTAACTAACCAGTTTTGCTCTTGTGTACACGTGATCATCACTCCGTAACTGTATAACGACACGCACTTTGTGGCCATTTTCGACGCTCGTTTGTTTGACGTTTTTCCTCTTCTCACTCCTTTTCCTAGCACACTGCCATTGACCGCCACATAGTCACGATGCGTGTCCACGGCGCCCCTGACGTTTTGACATATCTTTGCCAATAAGTTTTCATTTATCACAAAGTAAATTCATATTGCATATGTAGTCACAATGTTGCAGTTGTATTTTGTTTATTGTGGTTGTTTCGTCACTTGTAATTTCTTCAGCGTGACTCACTTTACCATCGTCTGGTGAATGAATTTCCTCCGATAGGTTTTATGTTCTAGCCTATTTTCATCGTAATCCTTGAAAACTGGAAACACTTTTTCCTGCCCTTTCCCGATTTTTTACCTTCTTTTCGGTTGTGTGTTCCGGCAAAACTTAACTGATATCCCTTAATTTTTCCGTTTGACGTTGGTGCAATGCGCTGGTAAAATTTAATTAGTTTCTCGGGGATTTGCGAACATATAATCTACAACGGAATTTATTTATTTATCTTAATAATATTTAATCTCGGTCACCTCTAACAATAATTTAAATAAACGTAATGTTTTACCTTGTTTAATTACTCATTAAAATTACGTTAGCGATACATATTCTGGTTACCCTTTTAGGATGTACCCCATCTAGCTATATAATTTACTAATTTTATCACGTCACTGAATTATGCTTAAGCCATTTATGTTAAGTGTTAGCCTACTGAGTGGGCGTTTATTTGCTTATTAATATACTTTTGTATGAATGAAAACATTTATTGACATGTATCGTATCAGTTTGATGTTGAAAATTTATTTTGCCTCAAATATATGTGCTATTATAATTTGAGTACAATTTCAGTAAATTATTTACGTAAGTCAATTTATATTAATTACATTACGTGCATTTTATTTGGAAAGATAAATTAAGAGTACAGTAATATTTACAGAAACATATTTTTGAGTATAAACCAAAAACGTGATAGATGCAATTTCAATATATTTTTCCCTAGTTTAAATTTTCATTACAGCGAGTGAGCTTATCAATTTTTTTCTTTATCCCAAGCGTGTTGTAGTCCAACCTTACTTGCTTTAACTTTGCTATTGTTTGTTTAGAACATTTTCTTTTTCCTCTGGTTTTGGTTTGAGTGTCATGTACAACGTTCTGTTATTATTATTATTATTGTTTTAATTTTTTTTTAGTTTCTAAGTGGTGGTAATTTTAAGTGCTTAGATTAACAGGGATTGTGGTTTTGTTTAGTGACAGACTAGATACTTAAAAAATTTTTGCCGCTCCGTACGCTTTGAGGCTCTACGACGGAGTATGTCCCACAAAAACTACGGGCACTTTCTACTTTTGACCTTGGTTACTCTTAAAAATTCGAACACAAACCGGACCTGGTGATAACATGGACTCGCATCTTTCCTCAATTCTACCGGTATATATCTTCCTCAAGACAGCTTGTTTGCCAAGACTATGGAAACTTTTCTGTATAAAAACTAGTATATTATGTTTTCTTAGTCTTCACTATCTATTATTAGGTAATATTTAAACCCAGTTGTCATTTACATTTTTATAATGTGTTTGTAACACTGTCGGCTTGTTATTGTGTACAGTATATAATGACAAACTAAAATTCATAGTATAGTTGTGTTGATCGTTTGAAGGTAAAACAAACATATGCACAAACATAAAATAAAAGTTACTTGATTGGCCTGGTAACCACACGGAAAAGAATTTAATTTTACTAATTTAATAGGTCTGGTACCAACAGAATATCTATACTTTGTCCACTATAAGGTAGCGTCAGAAATAAAAATTGCTAACGAAATAGATTAAAGCAAATTAATTATATCTTGATTCCTCACATTCTGATTGGGCCGAAACGCAGTTACCGTGTATTTTTCTATATTTCAAACGAAACGTATACCGTGTAAAAATATTATTGTCATTCACTTGAATGAATTAGCTGCAACCTTAGAATGGATAGAGTATTGTAGCTATGCCGGTTATTACAATACATAAAGGACATTATTTTGTGATTGGCCATGCGCATAATTCTACACTGGTTTTATTAATGCCTGGTACATGCGCGACAATAACACGTAATGATTCAAAATAATAAATATTAAATATAAATTCCGGACTTGGGCAAGAACATACGTACTATTTATAAATGAAACACAATAAAATATATAACAGGAATGAAATTTACTTCTGTAATTCAAATTAATTACTGCTAAGTAGTTTTAAATGTTCATTACGTGAATTTTATGTCTAAATAATTTTTATATCCCAGCACTGTTTGGTAACGAAAATATTAAAGAGGAATTAGTAATTTGTTGTGTCACTAAAATTAGTCAATCAATTTAACTGCATCTGGCAAGGTCACCGGAAACTATGACTTTGATGCTAAGTAGATTTGTGTGTGGTAAGTTATAAGACAAAAATGGTTGTATACGTAGATGGCTTTTTCCTGAACTAATTTTAAAATTAATAATTTAAAGCTGACGAGCAAAGATAGATCGCTAAACAGCAACCCAAATTACATTCCTCCAGTAGTGTCGAAACCTTCTTCTTAAACGGTTGTGGCAAACGTTTACAATATATTTATGTAAAAACGGTGAACGTCAAATATTAATGAAATTGTGTTAGAAAATTCAAAATCCTTCAGTGCTATATTCATTATTATTAGAAGTTTACATGTCAATAATCGCTACTAGGTAGCACATACTACTCAAAAGTAACGTACAAGAAATATGTGGCTCAAGTTTTAGTGACAGGGCTAGAATAATTTATTCAAGACTAGTATATGAGCGTTATCGTATTATTTGTATGTACGCACATATTTAACGATTAGAGAGTCCTACTAATGTAACATTCCTAATACAGTTTTTTATTAAAGTCTTTTTAAAGACAATTACGTAAGTTAAAATAATTTTAGAAAATTGCAAAGGAGAGAGAAGATAAGTGTTACAAACTATTATTAGTTCGGATAGAATTGTTGTTTCTAAATAAAGTATAATATATTCTAAATTTTTTGATGTTGTTTATTATAATTTACAATAGAATGACATGCGTTAGATTTTTAAGAGAAACGTGAACATGTTAAATCCAGTACATGTGTTGAACTTCTACTAATTGCGCACAATAATATGTTTTAACTCGGTGTGTCATTTATATCTTCTCTGGGTAATGTTCGGTTTTTTTCAGCAGCCCATGGCTGAAGCTGTCCACTTGCAAACACAGCGAACACTAGAGCTCCCAGCAGACAGATGCCAGCCTGGATGGAGAAAACTATGCTCCACTCTTCAGCAGTCTGTGAAGAGAAAATAAGTGTCAGACATATGCAAATGTATGCCATCAGGTAAGATGGTGTGGCATTGTTAATATTTCCTCTGAAATCAAGAGACGTACTTTATACAACATGTACAAATAACATTTAAATTACGTTACCTTACTTAGTATTAGTTGTATACCAAATTTGAATAAAAAAAAAAATAATAATCTGCAGATTTCACTCTTTCTCTTGTAATCAACAAATTCAAGAATCTCTGTTTTAAAAAATCAACTCCGGTATAAACAAAATCTTGAGTTTCTGTTTTTAAGTACTACACGTATATCGAGTTTGAAAAAATTTGTATTTGGTAGTTCATTTAGCTACCTCATGTGTTCAAGAAAGGTTCAAAAAGACGCCATTTCGAAAGTACGATCACTGCATGAATAAAAACGCAACATTCAAGATACATTACTAAGTACATATGTATACCGAGTTTGATATAATTATGTGCTTCTTCAGTTATGTGTGATAAAAAATATTCAAATGGCCACCATTCTGAAAATATGAAAATGGTGTAAACAAAATTCATAAGAGTCAAGTCACCCATACTACAATTAATGTGTGCCGAGTTTGATGAAGTTATGAAAATATTTCGCGCGTTCAAAATTTTTCAAACGTCCGCCATAGTGAAATAATGAACGCAGCAATAACAAAAGTAAATAAAAATTCATTTCACATTACAAAGTGTAATAGAGTTGAAGAAATTCGAAATATATATATATATATATATATATATATATATATATATATATCTGAAAACACGAACATGGCATGTTTGATGATATTCGGTAGATGGGTTATTTTTTGGGGTGTGTGCGCGCACACACACATACAGCCACACCTACAGTCCGTCTCATGTAAGAATTACACTTTTTCGACAGTAGAGTCCTCGTGTCTTATTTTACAATTGTTATTACGAAATAAGTAGTGTTTTCCTGTGCCACAAGTTATTTATTTCACAAACACACTCAGCTGGCTCTCAAACTGTGCGGTAAATAAAAAAGGAAAAAATTTTTTCTGTAGATGTTTGTACACATTGTAGTCTTTGTAAGTATCAAAAACTGGAATTCTTATGCGAGACAGGCTTTATAGACACACACATACATAGACAGAAAGGTGATATCTATAAAGGTAAGTTGCATTTTTAAGTCTACGGACATGTATTATAGTTTACACTCGGCCAGATCTTAATCTTAGCGATATTACTCACATTCTTGTTAATTATAGAAAGTAAACAGTTTTTTTTAGAGAAAATGCGAGACTATGTTGTATTTTTGTGAACATTCACTATTGCAAGCGTTAGCCTGTACCATGAATCTTATTACGACCACATTCCTCTTACCTTGTTCTGTGTAAGGTATCCAGTAACCGTTGGAGCGATGATCCCACATAGTGAAAATGTGGTCGTTGCTAATCCTGCCAATACGCTCGAGTACCTGGGAGCTATGTCTAGGATGTTAACGCTGAAACATTTCACAAATACGTAATCCAATGAAAGGTCTTTACATAGAAGCAATTAACATGAAAGAGTATTTAAATAATGCTCTCTTTTTATAACCATATACTTAACGATCAACTGAAGTGTTTTGTTGAGGTGAGTGAGAGATTTCGGTCAGCGCTCGAGGTCTTTAGCTCTGGTGATAGTTGACATGAGATGAGTATGGAGCAGCGCCGGAATTATGGGGAGGGGATTGTGAGATTATCGACCAGCGGCGCCGTCCGGCATCACTCCCACATGAGGAAATCTGGGGCCCGAGCTTGCCGGGAATCGAACCCGGATCGCCTTGATGGGAGGCGAGTGGTCTGACCACTCGACTACCGCGGCCTTCTGTTTTTTTTATACATGTCATGTTGCTGAGTCGCCGAAAAACCGCAGTTACATACAAGGACTCGCCGACATATGCTTGCTATGGTGTGTATCCAACGAACACCCCCTCCCTCCCTAGCCTATTGCAAAAATCATTCAGAGATTTTAATCATTTGAACTTTACACTTTACGAACTGCGTTCTACATTTTTTTAATTAGTTTTAAGTAACTAAAAAATGTGGAATTATTGCTGCATAATATTGAATAACTTTCTGCAATTAAATGTATACTTTTAAAAAACTTATTCGAATTCTCTCTTGCTTCCTGACCGTACACACACACACACACACGCATATATATATATATATATATATATATATATATATATATATATATATATATATATATATGAATACATACACACAGTATGTCCAGAAACAAACGCGTAACAAGCACGCAACGCGAATCCTGGGCTAAATTAGAGACGAAAATATTAATGGCAAAATGTTGTACGACGACATTTTATGTTCGCAATGTGGCAACACTGGTCTCACTTGCGCTCCACGATCAGGTATTATTTTATGCATGTTACGTCAAGTAAACATAGAATCATTTATGGAATGTTCAGAATTTTAACCTGATCTTAATAACATGCAGATCAGAATGAAATTAGCAACACAAGTAAGATTAGTAAAGTATCTGTGGAGTGTTGTGTTGCCACATTGTGCAAATAAAATGACATCGTACAAAATTTTTGCCACTAACGTCTTCGTCTTCAATTTAGCCCAGAATTTACATAGTGTGCTGATTATGCGTTTGTTTCTGGACAGTCTGTTTGCATGAGTGTGTGCATATGTATCACGGTCGTAGAAGAACAGGTCTGGACAGTCGCCTATCTACCAATGTATTATGTTTGACCCTCTTGTTGTTTGGCTGTAGTTCGTCAAGTTACCGAGAATTTTGTACTTTTTGGCGCTGTAATACGGGCGATCGGACTCAAACTCCACCTCCTTTTTTCCATTGTTAACGTTATAAAGTAAATAAAGATTGCTGAAGTCTTTTCTTAAAGATTTGTGAGCGAAAGGAATGTTTCATAAAATTATATAAAATACGTTTTGATAAATTATTTATGAAGTGGCGGAGTTTGAGTCCGACGGCCCTAACTGCAGCGCCAATAAACACAATATTCTCGGTAACTTGGTGAACTGCAGCCAAACAACAAGGGGGTCATGTTTCCAGGCGAGTGTCCAGACCTGTTCTTCTACGGCCGTGGTGTGTGTGTGTGTGTATATATATATATATATGTATGTATGTATATATATAAAGGGTGGAGCGAAAATAACGCACGAACTGTGACCACGCAGCACGAGTCATTACTTTTGAAGAACGAAATGTTCAACAGCGAGAACGCGGTGATACACGGTCCATGGCGCCATTGCTACTGTAACAGGACGCTCTAACCTATAAAACAACTGGCCCCACACTCCGTCATTCCACACATACACACAAGGTGAGTCTGAAAAACACCGACAAACTCTGGCATGTTATTCCTTGTGAAGAATAGAGCAGAAAACACATGCCACTTTGTACGTAAGAGTAATATTAAAGGAGTAATTCGCCTTTGAAAATAACATTTTAAAATATTAACTTACCCACAAACCGAACACTGGACATAAACCGACAAAACTCAGGATATTAACTCGTGACAATAAGGTCGACCAACAAACAATTAAAACCAGTTGATACCTTCAATCCTTACGAAAATAATAAGGGTAGCGTCACTTATATTGCTGACAACATTTTTAGCGTCAGGATAATCTGACATTTAAAAGTGAGTTATTGAGAAATGTAACCTTAGTAATAAAAAAGGTATCCTCTTGTAGCGACTGTCTAGGACGCATGGTTTTCGTGCAAAACGCACGTTAAGTTCGAGAGAGGCGATACAGAGCCTAGCGTGTAGGCAACACTGCTTACACGAGTGTCTTGTATAATTGTCGCGCCGCACAAACGATGATGGACGTACAGTATAAATACCATGTGCCGTATCTTAAGCAGCTCACATAACCGTAACCAACACTTTGTTCCTGGCTGAATTTGTTTGTGTTTTTTGAAAGAATAAATTAGAAGTGTGCTAGCAAAATAATTATCTTGTAGGTACAACGCATGAAGCCAGACATCTAAACGGTTTGTGTAATTCTGGCACAACTGTAAAATGTAGGGGAGCCAATATGGTTGTCAGGCATTGTCAGATATTGTCGATACCAATACTAGCATTGCCTTGAGAAGATAAAATAACATTATTGAAGGCGTAAAAATATTAAAAACTTAATTTTCAAAATACTTTGCCAAAAAATTTTCTATATTAATTTTTATTGTTTAAATCTTAGAACTTACTATTAAGATAAATAAAAATTTACGAACCACACACTAATAAGTGACTCAAACATATTCGTATGTGTGATGAAGGTTATGGTTGACGTTTTGGCGTTGTTCACGTACGTCATCTATTCTAATTAAAAATTGACGTCAGGAATAGACAAACTAACAACCACCAAGATATTTAAATTTGTAAAGTACTGGCAACTATGGCATTGGTACGCGCGTTTTCTCTGTCAGAAAGTTGTGCTGAAAATTGGGCAACATGCATAGAGAAGAAAAAATTTGGAGTTTTAAGCTCTTCCACTTCAAAAGGTACCGTTTTAAGTTTCTGGCACTGTTCAACCTCGGTTATGTTTCACCTCTTTATACCAAATATTAAAAATAATGCAAACGGCCTTGCATTCGTGCGTATCGTTTATGGATAGATCCAATGATTTTACATGTGATGCATTTTTAACCGACATGTTTCAATGCCTTATGGCACAACTGTATCCCTGCTTCGTGGCCAGTGATTGGAACTCTCAGCGTCTCGGTGCTCAACCTGCAAATCACAGACTTGTGGTGTCGCAGTAAAACCTGCTCTTTTTGGCACCGTCAAATACGTGATGCCTCCCAAAAATACACGTTGCCAATAATCACGAAGCAAAGCTGTAGTACAGATGGTCACGTAAGGCAATGAGACACGTTGTTGCAAAATTATTATCACCAAATATCACTGGCTGTACTAATGGTGAAAAAAATTCACATGTTACTTTATTTTTCAGTTTTATTATCTTTTAATGGCTGACACACATTAATGATCCCACTAACTAATTTTACCATATCACATAAGTTTTTTACGTGTCACTATTGGTTGGACGTGAAACTACTAAAATTAAATATTTTTTAGTCAATATTAAATGATTAAATACTGTATGAGATAACTGTTTGAATTTTGTTATTTTCGCACTGCAAGCTTTGACACAGAGTTAAAATTCAGTAATTACAAATGGTGTCTCGTGGCTACATGTATAGTAAACAATAGTGCTTAACGTATCTAATTATGCTGTAAAATTCACCACAAACTTTATGGAAAACTATTTTAAAATAGTGATTATTTTTATGAAACAAATAGCACACCAAGCCAGTTATGGCTGAAAACGATATCATCTTAGATACTCAGGTTCAGGGCAAAGTATCGGTTATAATACTGGGAATTTAAACGTTAAGTTAAGTTTCTGAAATTATATCGGACGGTTTTGGATTTATCGGTAGCCTACTGGAAGAGCCCTGCTGTAAACTTGTAGCCAAATGTTAGGTTCCAAAATGCTGCTACATTACAATCTCATGTCATTTACGCGATTTCATGTCAGTAGTGATTCGTCGACAACTTGTCCTTACCTTCGTTATCTGGAAGAGTTTACGGTACGTATTAACAAACCACACATTTTAACGTAAATCGTAATACATATTCGAGAAGAGACTACCCCACCCATCTCCATTATTGCACGCTATATTTGTGCTGACACGAACATGCAAATATTTAGTGTAGTTCTGGCGCTTTTTTAAGCAGTTTAAAATGTTACCCGCCAGCGAACCTCTTCGCTAGCAGCATAGCCACAAAGCTACTAATGATGTTATGTAACAACAGAAGTTTCAAACTCGTAGTCGCAATTCTTTTCTGTAGAGCGTGTGAGGAAGAATACGGAGGTGAGAGTTACCTTGATTTCATAACTTTTCTCTTCTAAAGAACCTCTGCCTTTAATATTGTGCACGTTAAATATATATACGCGAAGTATGATGTGAATTTATACTTAATTAACAACACAACCATGCCTTGAAAGTCCGTTTTATATTACTCCTCTTATTCATAGCAAATAAAACAAAAATGTGATGCTAACAGAAAATAAGACCCACTGGTGTTTTGATTGGGTCTTATTACCTGCCATGGAATTTTAAGTACGTTACGTTTTATTTGTTTTAATTTAAATACCAAGAACCACTCGGGGGCTGTTAACCCGAGAAAAGTCAGCTGATGACATGTCATTCTTTCAAAGATTGGCAAATCTTCTGACATCCTCATTTCAAGTACACCAAACATCAAACGTAAGCATCACACAATCCTCCGCAAGAAGACTCAAACCCTGAACAGCTATCTCATTGGTAAGAATCTGTCCAACCCATTGCAACCATGGTTCAACCAACCACCTCGAAAGCTAGTGAAGAGCCATGCCTGTGCGGTGTTTGCCAATATTTTGTTGCAAACATGAGGGCATGTCTTTCATGCAATGCCTGGATCCACGAGAAATGTGTTGGACTTACAGCTGATGGCGATGTCCTAAACGTAATGAGTTTCTAATGTGGTTTATTCTCACCAATTCATTTTTACCTTTAACTTTATCGTTTTTTTTTTTAAATTTCGGTTGATTGTTTCAACTGGTGGATACGATATTTAATGACACTGACAGTTGCGACTTTGTAAATTAATGACTGGGCAGTTAAAGCTAGTTATAGAGATACATAAGTGTGAAAAATCTTAAACAAACGAAATTTGAATTGTTTAGTTTTTTTTTTTTTTAATTTTACTATTTCTGTTTTTGTGTGATTGTTTATTTTTAATTAAGAACTTAAAGCAGTGCTTTACAATAAGAGTATATTTGTGATAGTTAACTTGTTCAAACTTTAAACAAATCTGCGTTATTACACTGAATCTGTAGTGTCTACCAATAGTCATAAGTTTAATTAAAGTGAAATTAAAAACTTCAATAAAATTAGTTTTTAATTTAAAAGTGATATTTTATTTTATTTGTAAGAAATAAAATGTGTATCATTCTGTCATCTTTTTGTCTTTTAAATGTGGAGAATTTACCATTTTCCTGGCTATTTTTTGGATTGATCATCATATTTTTAACATGGGCCTTATTATATGATGCTGCAGGTAATATGGCCCAGTTACGTAATGTTTGTGATTTTATTAACCACAACTTTTTGATGTCGGCAAGTTTGTACAATATTTATACAGGAGACAAATAAACAGTCATTTCCTATATTAGACATTTTTGTATATCATCAATATCTAAATAGTCATTAGCAATTGTTTCGTAAGTAGGCCTTATTTCCCCCCTTACCTTATAATGAAGATAATACACAGTTAACAATGAATGAAATTCAAAATCGTATTCGATTTCGTGTTCTGAAGTTGGATTCTTTACAGAGGTTTTAGAAAAACCCAACTTCGGACGTCTTTTGTGAAAATAAGGTGCTCGCATTTACCGCTGTGTTATCTCTCTCTTTTCATATGAACACCGTGTAGGGTCAGCTATTAGAGATTGTTTATAAGAGCTTGAGAATTAAACAGACAAGGTTTTATATTTTTCTACACGGAGGGAAGAGTGGTTTAAAAAAAAATCATGTCATTATTCAGTAATATAACACACGTACCAAAGTACTAATTAGTACTGTAACTATCTACTGATACACCGAGAATATTCAAATGAATGTTAGCTAAGCTTTGTGTAGTTTTTCTCAAAACTTTAGACTATTTGGTACAGATTTAAAAGTGAGACAGAATAACAAAACGAATGTTCTGTTTGCGTAAATCATGTAAAGTTCAATCTTCATCTCAGCATAGGGGCACAGTGTCGAGAGTGATTGGAATTCTCATCTCTCACCACAGCGATCCAGATTATATTCCAATTTTTGCATACGGGAAACGTGGCTGACTTGGTTTCCTCAGGTCACTCCCGTTGTATCGTTCTAACATTCCTCTTCTACTCCTTCCTTATCTCATATCGTGAGTGCACATATCTATCTCTCAGTTCAAGAACGTATTAAATATTCAGCAGATAAATCACATTACGGTGCATTAAAATAATAGACCTTGATCATTCAATATTCAAAACCATTTTCAATCAGATGTACAACTTTATTTTAACGCTAAATTTCATGTCTAAATATAGAAAAATAGTTTAATAAACGTTTCTAAAGGATGAATTCCTTAAAATATGGAGTGAGGGGCAGCCCGTCATAGGCCTCGAGGTATATCTGCAGACGACACGAATTTTGCAAGAGGTACGAGTAAGGAAATGTAACGTGATATCAACAATACCTCTTTTAAAAGACTTCGCGTGCAGTTCTTAGATTTTTTAAAAACGATCCCGTATTGCCATTCTACAACTAAAATGTTGTATAAGTAAAGAAATACACACAAAATTTGTACGTGACTGAACGTTGAGAATATCAGCACGAAGGTCAAACAAGCGAGAACTGAGGTTTTCGAAGTCGCTTGTTGAATCAGGAATCCAGACACGGCCATTATCGTCAAACTTCCGCAGACATATATCTTCCTGGCCTGAAATCAAAATCAGCAGCGAATAAATGTGACACAGTTAACTTTCTGATTAGTATACTATGTTTGTCATACTTGAGAAATATCATCACTTACCGTCGTAAATTTCAATATATTCTTCGCGGTCAGATGATCTGCAACCGGGGACATGAAGTAGTTCGCCACCACATCTATAGCAAATGGTAGTGATGAAAGGTAACCTGAACTGTAGTAATCCAATTTCAGCACATCTGAAAAAAAAAAATGTTTAGGTATGAGTTTGGCAGACACACTCCTGCTGGGAACGCTCAATCATAAACCCAGGACTTAAAAAAAAAAAAAAAAAAAAAAAAAAAAAAAAAAAAAAAAAAAAAAAAAAAAAAAAAAAAAAAAAAAAAAAAAAAAAAAAAAAAAAAAAAAAAAAAAAAAAAAACATTTTTTGTAAAGTTATACTGCATCCAGACCAGATAATATTCAAGTATTGTCTTATTCTTTACCTCATAAAATCAATAAAATTATTTCTTGTAAAATTTACGCGTGTCATCGTACTTCAAAACTGCAGAGACATAAAAAAACGCTGAGATTTATGCAGTGGCGGCTCGTAGGTTGTTGCCAGGTAGGGTATAAGTTGCAGAGAACTATATATGATTGTGAGCTAGTTGACGCTACAGCCACTGACAAGCTAGTATGTAGGTGCCGCTTATTACTGACTGGTCACAACACAATGAGTATCCAGTAGGTATTTCATTGTCATTGGTTTACGGCGGCGCGTTCACACGAGTGTACAGTTCTGGACAACTTGTACCCTACCTCCCAGCAACCCTCGGGCCACCACTGGATTTATGTCAGTATCCCCGTTGAAAGCATGTATTAATTCATGCATGTCTGGAAGTCAGGATTCTGACCTAGATCATTACGATTTAAACGTCGTAATATACCCCCAAAGAAAAATTAGTAGTGATAATTTTATATTATAAGAACCCTCGTAAAGTGTGAAAACATGGTAAAGCACTGAAAGATTCGCTTGACATGTGAAAGATGAGATACGAAATTAAGTATTATTATTCCTGAATTAGACTGAATGCATTCGGGGCACGTCCAGAGGCCGTGGAAAGAATGAATGAAGTAGCCGAAATTTCTGACACATTGAAGATCACGGCCATGTGAATCTACAAGTCAACCCCGTCTACATTTCCGCGTTGTTTTATGACTTATGAACGAAAATCACTTCTCTTCATAATACATTGTTAGTGAATGTTAATGTAAATAATTCAGAAACATTTAATGCGGCGTGAAGAACAGGGAATGGGGAAAAGAATATGGGTGCCCAAGCTAGAGTCGGTGAAGGGTCATTGGGCCGAATCACCATAGGTCTCTTCCTACACCAACACCCATACCTACGCGGTAATCCAGACTCTTTGCACGCCGTAAGGGTGTTCAAGTGCGACAAAATCGTAATTTTATATTTTTATGAAATAGAGTTAGTTTTATAGACGATACTTGTGAATACAATTTCCTCTTACAAAACATAACGGTGTGTCAAAGTACAATTAGCATGCGGTCTGCTGCCACGCAAATACGTAGTGAAATCCAATTGACTTACGTAAGTGAAATAATTCACGGTGAAATAACATGCCATGGGCTACGTAATAAAACATTTATAACATATACCGTGATCTATTTTTATATTTAAAAATAACATTTTGAATTATCTATTTTTTCTGTACTATTGCGATCTTTTCAAAAATTCAAAATATTATGTTTTTTTTTTTTGGGTTTTAAAATGTCTTATTGCAGAGCTCATGGGATGTTAGTTCAAAGTGAATTATTTCATTTAAGTAGATAAACTAGTTTTCGCCATTTGCATGGCAGCGTAATAAGCAAATTTTGACTTTGACACACCGTTATGAGAAAACTATGAGAGCTAAAATTGTTTTGTAAGAGGAAACTGTAGTCACAAATATCGTCTACAAAACTAACACTATTACATAATAATATAAAATTATGATTTTATCGCACTCGAACACCCTTCAGTCACACGTTAGTGAAGTGATTTCGGTCAGCATTTAACATCTAGGTTTTTAGCACTGGTGAGTATTACATACTGTGAGTATGAAAAAGCACCGGAATAATGGGCTGGGGAAACGGGAGATCTCCGAGAAAACCCGCCGACCAGCACATCGTCCAATGCGATTCCCACTTGCGAAAATCCGGGCTCGACCCCGCCGGGAAGTTGAGCAGTGTGTTTGAGGGAAATGAGTGGTGTTGATGTGCACTGGGGAAGGTGTAGGGCGAGATGTTCATCTACATGGCTACACCAAAACACCTTAGTTGCTTGCCAAGAGTAAATTTAGGAAGGCGTCCGCCGATTTTTGTACATTGTGCTCTCGTCGGACGATTAAGAATGGGCCTACATTTCTTGCATGTTAATATCATAATTGAAAGTATAATTTATTAAACTGTGCACAAGCGGAGGCGACATTGGACACGTTATGTGAGATTGGGACATAAAAAATATCCCACGTCCCTTTAGTAAATAAATTAATTTGCGATAAATTAAAAATAATTAATGTATTTTAAATTACATTAATATTTACTTACAGTTGACACACATAGAAAATAACAATTTTGTGTCTCAGTTGCCTCATGCTTTCGTAGTCAACGTTGTTTGGTGAACTTTAAAAGTTGGTTACAATATTTAAATTATAAAAATTGAATTTAATAGCAAATCGATTAGGTAAGACTAAGTTGGATATAGTGGATTAAGCAGTTAACACAATTGCTGAATGTTTTAGTAGAATGTTAAAAAATATATAAATAATTGAAATTTAAGGAAAAACATATTAAAAGTTGTATGTGTATATTTATTTATTTATGTATCTTGACGCTGGCCAAAGGGCCAGTGATAGGACTAAGCCCATAGCAGCGCGGGATACGTCACAGTAACCAACCTACATTAGATTGATCACAGACTTTCGTGTTTATTTTAATAATAATTGATGCAGTTGGTAGTTGTATGTTTATTTCAGCACGGGTAAAATGAATATAGGCAGGTAATGTTGCATCGGGCCATGTGGAACATTTAAACAGGCCGCCGTGTGGTGCGTTGAAGGCTTATTATTAGAGACACGTAAAATTCGCGTTATATTCTGACAGCTGACTAGACTCCTAGTGACTATAGGCTCGTTCGACGTCTCCCGCTAGCCGATATTGTCGTGACTTGCCGCGGAGAATGCTTACACGGTAAAGAGACCAATCTTTGTAAAGACGTAACACACGTAAATGACAGCACATAAAAGTTCGTGGCCAATTGAATCGCATATTATGTTCTGTTATGTATAGGAAAGTGAAGTTTAGTCTGCTACCAAACTATAACGCGAATTTTGCATGTCTCTAATTACTATTGATTTATTTTAACTGGTAAAAACAAAAAGTTAAAACTTAAAGATTAAAAACGTAAAATATGTAACATTCTTTGTTTTGTGTAATTTGAATTTTGTGCAATTTTCCAACACATAAATATAAATTATGTTGTACGCAGCGAGGTACCAGAAGTGTGTGAACCCCATAGCGAGGCTACGTGCCCTTAGCGGTCCTCTTCCTCATGACTCGTGACAGTCTGTCGGGGTCGTCTGGAGAGATGAGACGCTGTCCCTGTGCGCTAGATATTTTCAAGCACTGATTTAATTTTCAATAGTTATCTTTAGAATACCGGGTCACCTCTGCTTCGCACACATTACCAGACATTCCCTTAGCAATTGCTAGTTCGCTTAACTTGATACTTATAACCGTTTTGGTACTTTGATGTACAACCGCGTCGGCACATATCACCGCCGCGTGGCCAGGGAATTATACGTCGGGAGCCATCCAACCAAAATAGCAAACGTAAACTGGCCCACTTGTACATATCTGATCGTGATAAGCAGCCCACAGGCAGTAAACATTCGGAATGCACCAGTGACCACATGTGGCATACATGATAAATAATTAAATCACCCACACATTAATCGCAAGTGTACCACAAGCGTTGTTATTATTATACTCAGATGCTTTTGGGTTAGTTTGCTAAGTCTGCCTGTGGACCGTATATTGAAATATGTCAGTCTTTTTAAACTAAGTTGCCCACAGTAAAATTATTTCAATACAACTACACACATATTTACAGACATGGCCTGATTAACAACCATGCAAGCAAAAGTAGACCATCATACTATCGAACGTTGGCCGATTCTGCCAACAGTTGGCCAACTGAAAAATGATTGCATTTGCTACTAGGGAAGTTTTCTCATAAGTAATGCGGGCCGCGGTGGCCGAATGGTCAGACCATTCGCCTTCCACCAAGGTGATCCGGGTTCAATTCCCGATGGGATCGGTCGTCGTATTTTCGCCGTTGGTCGGTAGGTTTTCTCGGGGATCTCCCTTTTCCCCCACCCTTACATTCCAGTACTGATCCGTTCTCACCTCATGTCATCCCCACAAGTTCTAAAGACCTCGATGTTAAGCGCTGACCAAAAAATCTCTCACTCCCTCACTCATAAGTAATGCGGGACGGACATAAGATATTATTGTTTGTCTTCATTAAGTACACACGCCGCCAATGTTATTTTTGCAGTTTTGTATCATTTTAAGGTTATAATCCATGTTTTTTGTGACCAGCCACGTGCAAGTCGGTGAGTCGCCATTGTGTTTCAGTATTCATGTAAGCAGTGTTCGTATCACTCATTTCGCTATCACGTATTCACGCAGGTCATTAAGCAGTGAGCGAGTCGTGTTATTGGTGGGTAGGACATGTTAAGTGCTAGGCATCATTCATTAGGCCTATCATGTCCTGCGGCACTGCACGCTATTACTTGTAACACCACTTGTAGAGCCGTAACCTACTTTGACGTACTCGGGATAGGCTGTCCTGCAGCACGTTAGTTAGTAAAGGGTATCACCTATTCATACGATCTGCGTCCGCTTCCAAGCGGACCCGACGGTCCATCATAGCAGTAGGCGGACCCTCGATGCTCAGGAGGAGATGCATTTTCAAATGCCATAGATTTCATCCCACATTCTGCTTTTCACGCTGTAATAGTTCATCACCGCATGTGGCATACGTTACCAGACGTTCATCACCGCAGGAATTAGTCAAACACGTGTTTTAACTGCCCTGGTCGCATAGCCGTGGTCACCTCAATGCGTGCATATTTTTGAGTAACTTCGGCACTTGTGTAACTTTTAAAATAATTCGTCACTGCATTGAAGCACAGTTTTTACATAATTTCGCAACGTATTATGCTGTTAGCCTGCTTTCAGTAGTCTATATCGGGTGTACGTGAGGCCAACATCCAGCAACATCGCCAGCATTCAACGTCCCGGGTGGTATAACAAGAAAGCCGAACTAACAACACCCTGAGCTTCATTAAGAGTCTCGAATTGTAATAACTAGGGAAAATTACTGGCACCTTTTAAAAACATCATCTCATTGTATGCCCTCAATCAGTTACGCACAAAAATGAATCATTTCCACACTTCGAGAAAACAGTTCGAACTGAGAATTTTGGGAAATTGAGTAATGTATATTTTTAGACTCGAAGGAAATGTTGAAAATAAGAGCCGTTTTGTACGATATCGAAGTGGGAAAAGTAAATAAAAAAAATGGGTGGTAAAGATTACGGTCTGTCCGGTGGTCGTGACGTCATCGCCGGCTTCTCATTTCTCCTCCTTTGAACTCTTCAATCGAACCGGCATACCATGTTTTTTTAGTACCTTGGTCATTTATATATATATATATATGTATAAATTAGGCAAGAATGAATTATAGCACATGTAGAAGTGAATATAACTTACATAACGTTCTTACATGTAATCTTCATTTTAATACAAAATCGACACCAAACTTTTAAATTCACTTAAGATGATGCAAACAAATTCGTCTGAAGTGGGGCGTGGGACAGGACATTACGAACAACAAATATCGCTAAGTGAATTGCCTCAAAATCATCACTAAAAAGTTGCCTAAAGTGATATGGTTTAGACGAGTATTTTCACAAACATTTCAACCCACATAATGAAATAAGTTAGAATCATAATTTTACCAACAGTTAATTCCAAAGAGTAACGGTATTTATGGTAAAAATCCATAACACATACAACGTACACTATAATAAATATTGTACCTTAACCAGCAATTTTTTTTGTAAATGCTACGTTATACCGGTAAATTCACATACTTACGTATCTTCGTATTCTGACTGTACCTCTTGTGTATTTTTTCATGGCTACTAGTTGAATGTTTGCTGCGTGATGCTTAAGTTACTTTCGTTTCGGTTAACCAAACATGAATTATATTAGCAATTATCAAGAAATTCTCCGGTACACGCACACATATCCCTGTTTACTCAGACCGTTTACTTATCTTAAGAACTTGTAGGTGTTCTCTATGATCTCAATGTTGTGAGGCGTAAACATCCCTTTAAACGTTATCGTATCAATTTCTTCATGACGCATCGAAATGCCAATATTATAGTATTAAGCTATTACTAACAATCACTGGTAGAAGAGCTATATTGAGAGTATCATTGCAAAAAGGCGTTTCAAACAAAGCAATTTTTTTCATAAGAAACTTATAAATTACTTCTACAGGCATGGAAACTCGGAAATCCGTATGAAATATACCAAGAGAGTTATTTAAAAAGTATAATTGAGGAAAATTTACAAATAATATTTCCATTGTTAAATCAATGTAACTTTCAGCACGTGTGGTTAACACACCCTCTGGCATAACGCCCTCGATATATAGATGCTGGCTAGTCGAAACCTACCGCTGGAGTAGCTACATTATTTATATGTCCAAATGTCAAATGCAGCCTCGTGAAAAGAAACTTCATTATCAATTTCGAATTGTAACACGTCGTCAATCCTACATACACACAATTGTGATGCGGTTCGTGTTCCGAGGCAAGCGATGTTATATACCACTATACACTTTGATCACGTGGCATTAGTATGCCTGCGATCACACCAACTGACTGAATGCTTGCTACGAAAACAAAGGTGTATTATTGGAGAATTCCTTTTTTACTCTCGTACACTATTGGTTTGAGATGGCACGTCCTACTACTAGTCTAATGGTGAAAGTGCTGGGCGAAGTTCGAAATTTTCGAACTGAACCGAACCGAACATAAGGGTTCGGTTCGAAACGTCTCATAAAATGTTCGAAAAACCGAACGTTCGAGATTTAGAAAAACACGTTTTTCGAACTGATAGGCTTGTACTACGACACAAATTGGTAAAAAAAAAAAAGAGGCAAGAAATATGTTGCGACGTACCAGATAATTAGCATCGCAATCTTAAAACGCAAAAGATCTTTGTTTGTGTGTCCGAAATAGATTTGCGTCTGCGTACACGTACTGTGAAACGGGCAAACGTACCTACGTACGTGAACCACGTTAAAATTTTGTAAATTTCACTTCAAACATCCGTGATTCATTTCCTTATTTTACGCCATAAAATAAATAGGGTTACGTCGTGACCAATTGGCCTAATTTTCTACCTACACAAACTTAAGTTATATTACCTTTCATACGAGCAGATAAAAACACCTAAGGAAAAAAAAATGAAATGAAAAGAAGTCGGACATAATGTATTGTGCTACTTGCTGTTTTAAATTCATTCTTTATTGAATATAATTCTGCAGTCGGTCATAAACGTAAACACGGTAAAAAGTAAACACAGCTCGGACAAAGGTCGCAATATGGCGGCCACGGCATGGCGATTTAATGGTTACCAATACCAACTTTAGTTATTTGCAGTAGCGTCTGCTATAAAACTTAAAAACTGTTATAAGAATTACAATTCGTTACTAATTGTAATGGATAACTAACGGGATTCACTTTTCCGAATTTATATGTCGTATACTCATATAGACTGCTTAATAAAACGTAATGTTAACGTAAATTTTTACCATATGGTGTACCTACTGTGAAGTTTTTTTTACAACATTCGTAACTCGCTTGGTCGCCTGTTGTGCACCGTTGTTTTGTTTGTTGTGTTTTTTCATTGAGCACGCAGTACACTTTCTACTTTCATTAGATCATACGTTATCTGCGATGAGTAAGCAGAAGGGTTGGTTCAACAAG
>PNEQ01002418.1:56238-89250 GCA_003012365.1 Medauroidea extradentata
CAGTTAGCGTTTCTTCTAGCAATATTACATCATTTCCTTCAACTTCATCACATTTTGAAGGTATCCCACACGTGCAGAATACCGACCATTGTGATCAACCTATTAAAAGCACCAGATCAGTTTTGTGGAACTTTTTTACACGAGCTGCCAAGTGCAAAACATGCAATGTTTTGGTACGGAATATCACTGACACAACTTTAAGAGACCATCTTGTAAGTAATGAAAAGTGTCAGCAGCAGAAAAGGGTAGAAAATGTTAGAGCTTTGAACCAGTTACTTCATGGGTTCGTTTGAGTTCGAAAGAATATTTTTTGCATTAGGTTCGGTTCGGTTCAGTTCGAATTTTTTTTTGCCTTAGTTCGGTTCGGTTCGGTTCGAAACATGAAAACAGAGGTTCGCTCCGTTAAACTCAGAGTCATGTATGATCACTGCTAAGTACCACTTCCTTTTGAAAACACATCCGCGCATCGACATCGTCATTGAATACACCAGTGCTTAGTTCAAGGTACCCTTCAATTGCTATGCATGTTCATTTGCAAACTTTTCGCTTATGTTAGCTTCTCAGCGTTTCTACATATTTTGGTTTTCAATTGCTGTATAGTAATCTACAACACATTTCTGGTTCGTTACATACTCGTTTCCTATTTTAATATTTGTCAATAGTTAGAAGACAGAAAAATATTTTTTCTCATCTCCTTAAAAATGTCAGGGAATAAAAACAACGGTGTGTGTCTAACACTTTTTATTAAATGTGCTGCAGATTATTATTTAAAATGTGAAAAGCTTAATATTTCGATACGGGTTTTGAAAAATTAGTCGTAGTTAAAAGATGGAAATACTTTAAGAAGTTCCCTTAATAGAGGGAAATATTATAGATTTATGTGTGAACTAAAATGGCACTGCAGTAAAATACTCACCTTTAATGTATGCAGGGGAGTGTGTTATTGACGTAACGTAGCTCCATGTAGATGAAATGTGAGCAACCAGAAATGCCCACACAGGCATAGATGTCATTATTCTTAAGTACGGGATAGATGAAACCTGCGGAAATATGTTCACACCAAGCACGTTTTACTACCAAATATAAACGTTTCACACATAATAATCATCTCACCATTTTATTTCATGTGCGTAAAATGTTATACGAAATAAAATATGTGAATGTAAATATCATGTTCAGTGGTGGCTCGTGGGTTGTTGCCAGGTAGGGCTGCAGTTGCCGAGAGCTGTACAGGGTTGTGCGCTGGTTGACTCTACAGCCTCTGACACGCTGATGTGAAGGTGCCCCTTACTACTGAGTGGTCACAACACATCTAGTAGCCGGCAAATATTCCATGGTCATTGGTCTGCGGCGCATTCATCAAGAGTGTACAGTTCCGACTATCTGCAGCCCCTCCTGGCAACAACCCACGAGCCGCCACTGCGTACATTCACCACACAACGTGGCACATAATTCTAGTACAGTTAACTTTTCCGTGTATAAATATATAATATGTTTACCTGCAGGACTATTTATTTGTAGAGTTAACACGTAATGGGCAGTACGTACGTGTATACAGTAACACGACTGTATACAAGTATGCACTTAAACGCATCCACGTAATTATGGATGCACATATGCACGCACGTAGGCTATGTACGCTTATTCTAGTGGAAATAATTGTAAGCAATGCTCGCAAGAGAAATTCGCATATTCGGATATTTCAATTTATTTTCCGCGGCACAAACACAACACTGTATTGCTGTCGCACACCCAGCGATAGCGTGCGGTGCGATAGTAGTTGTAATCACGAGTAACCCTTACTTAGAACACTACTGTATGTGTATATTTTCAATGAAAATCCACTACGTTTCTCCGCCTTCTGGCACTACTTATGTGAGAAAGCCGCGAGAGAATACGGGGGTGAAGGTTGGGTCGGCTTGTTCGACTAGCGAGAAATGCCTGTCGCCTTCCGGCTCGAAGAACGGATGAGGTGAGGTGAGTATAGACGGAATGAGAAAAGCAGGGGAGACGGTAGTTTCCACATTCGGAAAATCCGGTACCGAAACCACCGGGTAAATATTTAACGTAGTTTTTCTCTCAGAGAAAAGTTGCACTTGTAAGACGTAATGCTTGGTAACATACTGTGTAAAATAAATTTTGATTTAAAATGCAATAAAATGTCTGTCTGAGAACGTAACTTTGTTTTTAAATACGTATATAATTTCGGTATCCTATTTTTGAAGACCGTAACCCTCATTTATGTATATAGAGTACGTTCTACAGAGCGCAATCAACTGAGAGAAATGAATATTAAGGAATTGGTGAAATAAATAATATTGAAAGAAAATAGTGCCGTTAACCCTCACAGCCTCGGTCAATGACTGAAAATCGATAAAGAAAAATTATGTTTAAGTGCACGCATGCTTGCATGCATATGAAGCACGTATTCTTTCATATGCAAGTACGTACTTATTAACGTAGTTATGTACGTGCATAAATATATGCTTGTATTCATCTACGTAGTTATGTAACTACACAGACGACACAACAACGACAACATTAAACAACATAACGACTAAAACACATAGTCGACACCTCGGCCTTCGAAGAAACGGTTTGGACTCTCGTCTGAAAACTTGGCTCCTTTGTTGACTGCTAGTAGATGACATTGCCTTTAGCGCGCTGCTTTGAAGTGGTCAAGTTTTGCACTGTGAAGATAGGCGTTATTGATGTTGACTTGTTTCGAAGCCATATCGTGGTGGCCTTCAGTTGCAGGAAAGGTTGATGTCAATTAATCCTTCTTTTATCATTGGTAAACACAAATAAAAAAGGAAAAATAATTAAAACAGTTTGTGTTTCGTAACACGTTTTTAACGTTTGGCCAAAAACTTGTCTATTTTCCTATATTTGCATGCAAAAATCTGACTACCTGAAAATCAGCGCACCTGCGACAATATCATAAACTAGCAGTCAACAAGGCAGGCAAACAAATTACGCTGGGAAATAGGCGAGTGTCCAGACCTGTACTTCTACGGCCGTGGTCAACACACCGAAAGCAAAACTGAAGAATACAATGACAGGAACGTATGTACACACAGACAGAGCAACGGAACCAGAGCGATTGATACATTCTAAAAACACTTTCTTTGCAACAAACAATGCAAAATTTGCTAAATAATACCACCGCAGAGTAGCTTTGACACAAAGAAATATTTGTATCAAGTGTACAGTAATAGTAATAAAATTATTACACTAATAATGATTTAAATACAAATACATGTCAAAGAAAGTTTTAATATTTTAGATACAAACTTCAAATATATATATATATATATATATATATATATATATATATATATATATATATATATATACACACACACATATATACATATATATGTATATACACATTATATACATATATGTGTGTGTGTATGCGTACATATATGCATTCATACATATTTCCTTGCAAGCAATATAAAATTCTTCACGAAGAAAAATTTTTAAAGATAAATTTAGTAACACAAAGTAATGCTGCGGGATAAAGTGAGCACTCAATAAAGCCCTTCAAAATTTCTATTTTCCTACCATTCGTATCATTCCGCGCGTAACGGCTAACTACCGGAAATGTGTAACCCTCTCTTAGGCACGCGACTTGATGATTGCACGTGTAAGGTTAATTTTGCAGTCAGTAGAAACCTATATAGTTTGATAAAATAAAGTTTGTTCAGTTTATAAAATACAAATATGCTGATTTAAGTTGATTTTATTTCAGTATTATTGTATAACTTATAAATAGCATAACACAAGGAATTATATTTGTTAATACGCTGACAAACATACAATTATTAAGGCTGCTGGTTGAATTATATGCAGTAATGGCTAGTAAATCATTTCAAAGGTTAAATTTTTAGTACTCACTTTATCCCGAACCCTTGAAGAAAAAAAAACGCAATCACAGTACACGAGCACAAGTTATAACAGATGATTTTCACTTTGCTTCTGGTGATATTCCCTGCAACAGACACATGCCATTCTGTTTCCTGTGAGTTCAAGAAAACTTTTACTATCGGCGTACGTAGGTATTTGCTCCTACCTTAATTCTGAGTGGACGTATTCTCCCTGTTGACTTCTGAATGTATGTAAACTCAGAAAACGATAATTTCTTGTCCAGTTTCGGATGCTCTTTCACCAAGATCAGCCACACCAAGAACCATAATACTCCTACACCACCTGGAACACCACCATTTTTCCTATCAATAAAAATCAAAAAGGGGCGGCCAGTATCTCGTTGAACTTTGCTGCAGTAGGTGACAGAAACTTTTCTTCTGCGAAATTATTATACATGTGGCGCTGAAATAAAATTTTGTAGGAACGCTTCTTGCAAAATAATTTTATGGTAAACACAAAATGATTTATTAGTGACCACAAATGTTTATTGGTAACAATTAAATGTTTTTGTGGTGAGCATATAAAATATTCTGCAGAGTAAATATACTTACAAAACATTTTGTAGCTACCACAAAATATTTTTTCCCGTAATGTTACCACGAAAAGAAAAATAATTTCAAAGGACGCTTGATGCGTACTGTCCAAGCATTACGCACATTAAAAACACTAATCCCAATAAATTCAACGTAGCTAAAAATGGTTTATTCCCCACAGTTACATTTCTTGGCGAGAGTAACAATAGAGAAATGCATATTAAATTATTTTATATGCGGCTCAGTACCTGGCGGACTTCGTGTATACCAACACTGGAATTTCTGTTCATCTCATCGCTGGCCACAATGCCACAGGATCTTTAAAGCAGTTTTTACAATACCCTAAAATATGTGCTTTTTCAATCTCGATAAACACTGCAAAACAGCTGGAGCCGTGATGGTCGGGGGATTAGTAACACCCCCCCCCCCCCCCACACCCGAAATTGGCGATCCGGGTTCGATTCCCGGCAGGGTCGGTCCCCGGATTTTCGCATATGGAAATCGCGTCGGAAGATGCCTCTGGTCGGCGGGTTTTCTCGGTGGTATCCCGTTTCCCCCGCCCCTTCATTCCGTCGCTGCTCCATACATCATGTCACCCCACACAAAGGATGTTAGAGTGGGGAAAGGTCTTAATTACATATTTGTATGAAATAGTTTTAGATTTGTAGACGTCATTTGACAGTAGGCTCTACATTTTACTCTTACAAAAATTTGTGCTCAGTCTGTTCACCCATAATGGCACTTCAAAGTCAAAATTTGCATGTTCTTTCGTTCTTATAAGCCACAAACATAAATAAACATAATGAAATAAAAAAAATTACATTGAAACATTTTGTCACGAAAATGTTTTAAAATCTATTACAAAATAGTTTTGTATGTAAAAAATCTGAAATTTTGAGTATTTTCGCCTCTTTTCTAGATTTTCTATAAAAATACAAAACATTTTTGTCGTGGATTTTTAAAAAATTTCAAGCAGTAGCACTTAGCATGTACTTTCAATGTGAATTTATTAACTTAATTATATTCACTAGTTTTTGTGACTTATAAGAACGAATTTTTGACTTTGAATTGCCATTATGGGAAAACAGGGCGAGCTAAATATTTTTTTCGTAAGAGGTAAATATACTCACAAGTTAAGTCTACAAAACTAATACTATTTCATACAAATACAAAATTGTGATTTTTCCTCACTCGGACGCCATTTAAACGCTGAGCAAAATCTCTTTACTCAATCACTCGAAAACAACTACTCATAATTATTTTCATATGTTCATTCTTCTAGCAATATCACTTCTTCACAAGGCAGAAAGTGGTGGGGTCTGAAGGCGATATCTTGAGAGATGACTGAACACCACCTATTATAATTTAATATGTACAGTACATTCCAATACTTGCTCGCGTCTGGCCTCCGAGACAGGCAACACAATAAATTCACACATACTTGAAATCATATTCATAGTAATCCTCCAAAATTTAGGGAACAAATGTTTCACATGTATCGCAAGTGGTTTTACTTGGCAACTGTAAAACTGCAAGTGCACGTTTTGAAAGGGAAAACTAACAATGTTTATCCGTAAATCCACGATTTAGCTGAGTCTACCTTTCATCAAAGAAGAAATGATCTTGGCAGCCCAAAAAGCATTGGTAACAAAATGTTGATTAATAAAGCTCCACACACAACTAAACTAGCATAACTTTCAGGTAAGTGCACGTTCGCAATTATCATTGTTATAGTACTCGTTGTCCTCGACAAATTTGGTTTCCAGTTTTGGTACAACTTTATTTTGTCGTGTTTTTGTGTTTTTTAATTTGTGTCATATCTTTTGGATTTTATTCTACTCCAAAAATATTTTGTGTCATCTTTCTAGGTACGACTTAATTCTTTTTCGGAACTGTATATGTTAAATGTCTGTTGACAACAGCTAATACTGGCTGATTTTACAGTCGTTGTCTCGAAGAAACTTAAAACAAGGGAAAAATCGGCAATTATTTATAGTTAGGAGGCTTCTCAGCATTTACTTGGAATTAATTTAAAAAAAAAAACATCACCCTCATTCGGTAGGATGAGGGTTCAATTCCCGGTCCGGCCATCTTGATTTCCATTTTATAAGGTTTCCGCAACCCGCTAGATGAATGCCTTGTGCATAGAATTGAAGATACATGTGCTAAGAGAGAAAAGTCAGCCTTATTGTTCGCGAGTTCCCAGCCCTTATCACGTCAAGTAACCACAGGCAGGGATGTAATCAAAACTGCTTTCCATTTTTTTTTCAATATATTTTACAGTTTTGTGATATATTTTATAAAAAAAATATTTGGAGAAAGGACTCGCCAGTAAAAGGAGCAACATAATTTACGAAAACTGATTAGAGTAACTGAGACAATATGCTTTTTTTATTTCGTGATGAAACATTGTATTCTAAAATTATTGTCACGTCGATCTTCATCTCATAATTATCGCTGACACCAGCTCTTAATAAAGAAGTTTAAAACAAAATAAAACTGCTTCAAAAAGTGCTATGATTTTTATATACACCTTAGCTAGAATTGAATATTGTGTTTTTTTTATTTGTATGTCACAAAAAATTATTTTTAAAATATTTATAACTGAGTATAAAGCTAGACGAAATTTATTTTCCTCTTGATATCGTATTAAGTATGTTCTTTTTACAATCACCTTATGGAAAATAAATTGTGAAATCCTTCAAAACTCACATCCTGGTTCGATTCCCGTCGGGGTTGGTCCCCGGACTTTCGCATGAGGAAATCATGCCGATCGATGCCGCTGGTAGGTGATTTTTCTCGGTGATATCCTATTTCCTCCGCCCCTTCATTCCAGTGTTGCTTCACTAATGGTAAAGAAGGGAGTCGTCAACTTATATCATGTCCTGACGTCTTTATCGCAAGGTGTGGAGTTATAATATTCTCCTGTTCTTATCGGCAAGCCACTCAAGCAACCGCCTACGTTTCGAGTTAGTGAACCCTATTGTTTCTCAAGCACGGAGTAGCCTATGGAAACATAAAACACTCAAATAAACGGTGAGAATTCTCTCTATGTGAGTGACATTTGTCAGCAACGCTTAAGTGATACACTCGTGCGACAACTTTTCATTTCACTGCAGAGATTAACGTATTCTGCAGCTTGCTAGACAATTCTGTCTCAAACGTATCGTATTACGTAGTAAATTACGTTCTAGTGTATTTGAAATTTTTTCAAAAGAAAGGGTAAAACGTAGTTATTTTAGCTTCAAAATACAATTGTGAAAATTATTCCGGTATAATTCAAAATGTACTACGGGACAGACAAAACCAGTGAGGGTTATGTACGGCCTTTGCTGGTACCACTGATGAGTCGTTGTATTTCATGGATGGTAACACTCGTACTCCTCCACTAGGTTGAGGGGTGACATGCTGGACGTAAAGGGTATCGAGCGTCTGTCATGGCCAGCTCGTTCTTCAGTCCCTTTACTTCAATTGAACACTTCTGGGATTCATTAGCATTGGTTATCTTACTTAGTATATGCCACGTAGGTGTGCAGCAGTATTGGCCGTTCTGGGAAACATTGCATACACCATGCTATAGTGAGAGATTTTGGACAGCGCTTAACAGCGAGGTCTTTAGCGCTGGTGAGGGATGACTTGATGTGAGAATGGTGCAATGCCGGAATGAATGGGCGGGGGAAACGGGAGATCCCCGAGAAAACCCGCCGACCGACGACATCGTCCAGCACGATTCCCACATGCGAAAATCCGGGGACTGACCCCGCCGGGAATCGAACCCGGATCGCCTTAGTGGGAGGCGAATGGTCTGACCATTCAGCCACCGCGGCACGCACCATGCTAAAGGACAGCTGGTGTAGTGTTCGTGTTATTTTTTCCCTGCTGATACCATACCGTGTCTCTTGTCAATCACGAGCATGCATTCTTATCTGTCCGTAATATTTTCTCATCATCTAATGATTTAGGTTCGATATCTTATTTAATTGTGACCAGTTTCATCATTATTTTAAAACATAAAATAACAAAGCAACACCTATGCTGCTACAACAACACACGTAAAATGAAAATAAATCGACCAACTGTAGTGAAATCAGACATTATATAAGAAGGTTTTTTTACGAAAGAAAGCCCATGCACGGATTTAGCGGTGAACACATTGTAGGTCATGGCGACTCCAGCAGGCGCGAATTCAGGGGGGGGGGGGGGGGGGCCCAGGCCCCCTCTGAACGTTTCTATGTGAAGTTTAGCTGTAAAATATTACAATTTTTTAAAGGGGTCTATTCAATTTTTTTGTTTAGGAAATGCCTTGAATAGCACTATTTTGCACATTAAAAACTAAAATTTTTTAGGGAAGGGCCCCCGGATACCCCCTTCTTTAACTCGAGGTGTAGGCATAGCTACTTTTTAGGACTGGCCCCTCCCCCCTCCGAACCTAGAGCTGATTCGCCACTGGGCTCCAGTGTTAACGCTAGAACGTTACAGAGGGATCCATAAGTCTATTTTGTTCATAATAAAAAAGGTATTAACCTTTGTATGTGGCGTCAAAATTTGTAGACCACGACGATGCCACGTATCATTTTGCAAATGTCAAGTATAGTGTAACATTTCTACAATATGAGTGGACAGGTAGTGTTAATTTTACGTGATGATAGCTTATGAAAAGAAAATTAAAATGTTTCTTCAATTTGTTTGTAAGTGAATTATAGTGTAATTCAACCATGAAAATCGAGTACGAAATATATTTTCTTTAAATAAATATAAAATATGATGTGGTATTAAACAAAGGCACTTTAAATATTGTAAACACCAAGAAAGGCAAAGTAGTTTTTGATTTTATCTAAAGGAATAATAACTTTTAATTCGATTTTCAGGGTAGCATTATTCTCATTGCATTCGCTTTACGAAAAAACAGAAAACAAAATATTTTCAACTTACTCTTCCATAACCTAACACCACACAAAATTGTGAACATACTCTGTCCTATCCTACATAACGACTCGTTAAGACTAACGATGTCTTAATCAGTATGAATATAATTAACCAACGAAAGGTTTTAACATAAGAAATTGCTCCGTTTTCATTTGAATACTGTATTATTAAGTTAAAATGTTATGTGTAAATTTCAATACAGTCCGAAATGTTATGTTACATATGTTGAAATGTGCAAATTCTTTTGTAAGCCAAACATAATAGAAACACATTTGTTTTAATTAGAATCAACTAATTTTATTCAACTAAGATCCAATCTCTCGAAATCTTATTGCACAAAAAATAAAAATAAATTATTTATAATTACAAAGTTTTACCAAAATATATATAAAAATACAAAGTAGTAAAAAGTAGTAAATAAATAAAATCTTTCGCAACGCACAATTAATGTCGACCGTAGTCAGTGTGGCATCATATTAAAAGTCTACGTTTTAATGAAATTCTATCGACTGTTTGTTATAATTTATTGAAAAGCATGCTATAACACAATCCAGTGAGAAAAGTTGTCCAACTTGAAATCGCTGCGGGAACAGCCAGCGACCGTATTAAGTATGGAAGTTCGTAAATACGTGGGTGTAACTTGTAAACAAACTGAGTTACTTATTTTAAAGTGGTAAATCACCATCTATTATTGAGATTACGATGGTTTAGTGGTGGGGAGTTCAACGAATACGCCACTTTAAAAACTGATAATTAATTTTAACTTCTCTCAGTTTCTGGGCTAGAATTGAAAATTTACCTTGGGGTATGGAAAAAATAAGAAAATGGAGAAAAAACCGCTTACATTGATAGAGTTGAAATCTATACATGTAATGAAACACTGAACAAAAAAAAACTTTGTTGTCGCTTCAAAATAATTTGTCATTATGAACCTCACTAAATGTGTTTGTGGTGACCGTAAAAATTTTGCTGTCCTCAGTAAAGTGTTTCACTGACAACGAAAACAATGTGTGAAAACGTCAAACAAATTGATAAGGTCCATATTGACAAAATATTTGTGGCCACTAAAAAAAAAAAAAATGTGAAGTGAACTAAAATCATGAGAAAAATACCTTGCTTCAATTCATTACATTGTACGAAAAAAATTTTCATTGCTGTTACCTGTGCAGTAGAATATGGCTTCCCAGCCCAAGTGGAAACCAATCGCACTGGATGCTGCAACACTAGCAGCATGTCCCCAGAGATTTCCCGTCACTATTACAGCAATGCACGAACTTCTTTCGTCCACGGGAATCCAACTAGACATCAAGAGCTCCATGCATGGATTAAGTATACCCTGGAAAACAACATATCCTGGTGTACTATTTGTTAAAAAATATACTGTTCATTAAATATGACTTAAAATTTTGCAAAGTTAGTAGCAACCACATAAATAGCCTTTCACGCTCATTTTATTACAGCAACATATGCACGTAATAATAGAGTTTACACCAATAATTGTTTACAAAAAGGACTCGTCCAAAAATCACAGTAACGTGAATATTCAAGACAATTTAGTCTTCAGTTACGCTATATTTATTTACTGGAGAGCAGATTTTAACAGATTACTATCCATAGAGAAAATTCATTCAATCGGTGATGAAATGTCACGACAAAAATAACTACAATAGCAAAATTTAAATAAAATCTTTATTCCATAAATAATGACACGCACAAGTAAATAAATAAAAAAGAATATAGGAGACCAGATCAGGACAATTGTCCACTTCTATGTCAGCGAAAATGTTAGTGATATATGAGGGTTTTTCTAAAAGTGGTTAACTGGGAATGTAATCTTTAATAAATGCTTTGCTCGAGAAATACTTGATCGAAAGTAGTGAAGGAAATCCGCTTACAGCTTTAACACACATGTCAATATTTGTAGCCATATATGATTCAGTTAACTCTTACAGTTATATAACAGTATTCCAATTTCAAATTAATATATTGGTCCTAGTTCAGCTGTTTTATAAACTGTTATGCTTTAGAAGTATGATACGTCACATGTGCTATAATTTTTTGTTAATGTAAATTCAAAACACGTTTGGTAACAATGCAAATTTAAGTAAGAAAATCCTACAGTACGTTCATACTGTCGCCCGATAGTTTAGTTTTGGAAACCCATCTTTGGAAACCAAGGACTTGTCAAAGTGTTTACACCACAATGCAAAAGTATAATCGGTAACCTGCGTTTCGTCAACGAGAAATATTGGAAAATAACACAAGAAATACTGCTACAAAATATATACATTTATTTGTTATCGTTAAGAGGGCGTGGTACATAATTCAACGCTAAAAGCATTAATCTATAACTGTAGGTTTATTGAAGCCAATTTGCGAAAATCAAACAATAGCAATCCTAGGCAATAGTTTTAGCCAACGTTTTAAACAAAATTGTTTCCAGTGTTACGAACTTCTGAGGCACAATCTCTAACACCGGAACCGCGTAAGCTTAACTGCGGCGCAAGAGATCATGCGTAACGAATGAGTAATTTTGGATAAATATTTACTCATAATGTTGGCAAATACCATTATCTAGGATTGCCATTGAGTATTTTATCCATATTGTCTTCGAAAAAAGCGTAGGAATCAACTGATGTTTTCAGCGATTATTTATCTACCAAATGATTATTCTCAGTCAAATATCTATCTTTAAGTGTTACATTGAAATATTATTAATTACTAACAATCGTTTTAGCTCAGTAATGATAGTATTTCTCTTCAGTGTAACTGAAAAATATGTCATTTTCAAACAACGAGGGTGATATCCTGTACATATCTATAAAGTATTTAAAAAATGTCGTTACATAACTGATCAAAATAGTACTTGCCACTCCTGAAACCACAGTGTCATTGGTTGTACCACACACGAAAACACAACTTTCGTCACAAAATTGTAATTACAAACTCAGCTTTCCCTCAACAACGAAACATGACTTTCGTGCTGTTTACACCGTATTCAAACTTCAGTTTCCGGACTTTTGGGCGACGCCATAAACGTGCTGATAAAGTGGTTTTAAAAAATTGTAAGCAGCTTACCTCGCACATGCCTTCAAAAATTCTCAGTGCAACAAGCAGGTAGAAGTGAATACGAGCTGCAGCTGGCGTGAATATTGTCGTAATTGAAGTTAGTATTATACCGTATCCGTACAGTTTCCCACCTCCGTATTTCACAGCCAATATTCCTCCGAGTATATTTGTTGCAATATAGCCATAGTAGAAGACGCTTAGTAGAAACCCACGGGTCTTTACATCCCAGTCAAAATCCTGACTCTGAAAACAAAGTGTTCATATATAAATGTTATGGATACTTAGAGAATTTGTGATAATAGAACAGTGTGTGTGTGTGTGTGTGTGCATTATAAAATTAAAATACATTTTTAAGTAATATAAATAAAGGAAATTGATGAAACTCGCTATGAAAATTGCCTTCCAGTCTTTCGGTCATGTTTCATAATATAAGCTGTGAATTAATGCAAATGAAATGGTAATTATTGTTATAATATAAGGTTAGTCAAGTAGCTAAAATATTTATTTGCCACTGCGTTGTGCCTAATGAGAAAGCACATTATTTACTGATTGAAATATTTATAATAAAAATGTATTGGTTCCTAGATATACGCCATTGCTCAAGATTTGTTGACCAAACAATGTGTTGAATGACAAAGTACAAAAACAGAAAAAATAGAAAAAAGTAATCCCAGAGTTATTCGATCAGTTTTTCTATATTGAACAGTAAGATTTCTTAAGACAGAATTCAGTCAAAATTCGGCAACATCCGGACATAAAAAAACCATATTCCCAAAAAGATGGAATATGACAAACAAACAGTGGACAGTGGACGACAAACAAAATGATAGACGACAACACGACACACGTTCCATTCAACAACAAAATTCAACGTTTCGGGAATTGCTATCTATTCCCGCCTTCAGTCTGAGACTCAGTTATTCGAAACACCAAGACGCAAATGAGGTTCACTAGAAAATTAGGGTAATATAGCCTGGATGGTCTCTTACTGTAAACTCACATTAAAGCAAACATTTTAAAATATGAAAAATTTATACCGCCGAAAAACTATACTTTTGTAGAAACCAAATTTTCTTGAATTAGGGATAGCAAGCAGTCTGCTTGCCGTGAGTAGTTCAGTGTTTCTTCAACACTGTTAACACTAAAGGAAATCATTTGTTCTGTGGAAGAAAAAAATATTTCCTGTGTAATAAACACTTTTTGTAGAAGAAACATTTGGCTTGTAGAATAGACAATCGGTTTGTAGAAGGAAAAAAATCTGCTCTATAGAAGAAACAATCTGGACTGTAGAAGAAACAATTTGTTCTGTAGAGTAAATCATTATTTTGTAGAATACGCAATTTTATTGTTGAAGAAAATGTCTGCTCTGTATAGAAGAAATAATCTGGCCTCTAAAGGAAATTCTTTTTTTGTAGAAGAAATAAATTGATCTGAAGAAGAAATGATATGTTCTACAGAATGAACAATTTGTCCTGTAGAATAAACGAAATGTTCTGTAGAAGAAACATTGTGTTCTGTCTAAGAAACAATTTGTACTGTTACGTAGAAATAAAAATTGTTCTGTTAAAGGAACAATCCAAAGAGTACAGATAACTTAACCTGACTACGGGTCTGTTTTAACAAAGTGTTGATTCCTACAAAATCTAAAAAATTTTATTCATATTAGTCTAATTATTTTCCCAAATGAATTTGTAATTGTATTGTTGGTTTCCGTACTCCACATGAATTCATTTACGAAAAATAAAAAATTCTTACTGTTACAGAGCATTTTTAATATTTTATAGAAATCATGCTTTAAGTATTTATTGCGAACGTAAACGGAAGACTTAAACACTCAAAAACTTTCTGGCAGATAGGATAATTAATGCCATGTTCCAAAGTCTTCAGTAAACTGTAGTGTTCTAATTTAATTACAAGTAAGTGCGATTAATGTTGGTATTAATATATTATATTAAGAATTAACGCAACAATACATTGTTTTAGCGGTGAAAAGTTTCATATTACCACCTGATCATTGCAGATGCTAGTTACCAGGTATTAAGTCGGCAGCCAGTGCTAATTGCCTGTTAAAAAATACACATGCTAGCGTAGAACTATGTAACGTAACTCATGGTAAAGTGAATGTCGCCATTCTGTACTTTTACGAAAATATTTTTGGAACTATTCTCCAGAAAAAAGTAGTATTATTGTAAAATGTACGCAAATTGCTTTGAAATATTCACACAGCTGTATTGCTATATGTTAACACACAATTTCAATATTGTCTCATACACAGTTTATGTGTGCACTCATATATATATATATATATATATGTGTGTGTGTGTGTGTGTGTTTGTGTAGGTGTCTGTACTGTGCACCACTCTTTTTATTGAAAATTTTACTGCTGTTTATAATTGCCACTAAAAATTTACAGTTGCTCACAGTGCCATTTAACTTATTTGGCAACTAGTTTCCATTACAGGTTTTTGTAAAATGGCATTTTTATTTAAAATGTGACAGATTAATGGAGGTTTTTTTAGTTTAACACAATTTTCTTCTTAAACTTTAATTTTATTCGTTCTCATATGCGTTTTGGATATTTTTCTTATCACTCCAAATAATTCCGAAAGGCCTCTTGAAGTGCTTGACTGAAGGAGACTGTCATTTTTTTTTTGTAAAAAAAAGTAACGTTTTTAAGTGTGGGGAAGAAAGAGGCCGTGTTATATGCCAGGATTTTTGAACTTGCATACTTGTGCTGGGAAGTGACTTCAAGTAGTAACTGTACAACATGACCGAGTGCGAGAGCACGAGTGTGTTTGGAGTATGCGATTCATGCGTGATATAAGCCTGCTATCACGACATTTTTAGTTTGCATCTGTTGTGCAGTGTGTGTGGTTGTCCAACTAAGCTCTTTGTTCCTACAACATACTCCATTGTTTCTGGAACACAGCGTTTTATTTTTCTACAACAGAATTATTTGTTCCTATAACAGAGTACTTAATTCCTACAACAGATCACTTTAGTTAGAACACTTTGTACCTACAACAAAGAATTGTATTTTGCATACCCAAAACCATTGTTGCTTTTACACAGAACTGCTTATTCTACGGTAAATGTTACATCTTTAACAGATTTTTTTTTTTTTTTTTTTTTTTTCATTTTTGAGACATGATAATATCTTGTATAGATCATGGTTACATAATTTGTACATACGCAGGAAGTTTGGTTTGTACTACACAGGCCCTGCACTAGCAAGCAAAAAGAAGCAATTAGATGCAATTTCGTTGCACAAGTTATTGCCAAGTCAAACTGAATGTATTCAAGTATTAGCTAATACTTGCTTACGAATACCAAGACCTGGAGATGGAGATAGGCCTTAGGGAATGTGTACTAACTCCAACACAGCCAATGGTCTGCTGTAACGTATTATTATAAATTATAATACTCAAACACAAAATTCGACTTTATTAATTAAAAGTAAAACATGGTTACAAATTTTTTGTAAGCTATTGTTTTATGATGTCCTAATATTTTCTTGTATACTTTTGTGATTATTATTGTATGTATATTGTCTGTAACATCTTGTCCTGACGTTTTGTCTTTTTCTTAGGTGTAAGGATACAGTATAATGGCTTAGGCTGTTTTTTCATTCTTGCAAATTGTAATAAATAAATAAAATTAATCCATTTAAATTGTGTAGGGAGCAATTGAAATAGAACGGACAACCTAACTTGATTGCTGTCGTTGTTTTAACAAAATATTGGCAACTAAAGGACAATTTTTTTTACTACTTCCAACACAAAAAACTCAGACTTTCGTAAAATAAAATGTGTCTTTGAAACATGGATAAAGCAATTAAAATAAAAACTGCAGTTTTCTTTTTCATTTAACTTGTATAACTTTCGATAAAAATACAACTGCAGGACAGCACAGCATACACTCAGTACTGCTTTTTCTTATGTATGTAATACTCTTATCATGCACTTCATACTTACTTGTATTTGTGTTCCATTTTCGTTTACAGTAGTGTAGTTTTCAGTCATTGGAAACACAGCAACGCTTAGGTTTGAACGTAACATAGTCTTGGTGAATTCCCCAAAGAATACCATTATTACAACTAAGTATCTTCTACGTCTCCAAAACTTCCATCTCGATCCAAAACCATCTCGGGAGCTCTTATCCTTACTGTTAAACATAATCAAAAATATAGTTAATATTTTATAAAACAACATGGTTGACAACATATCTGAATACAGTTTGAAGAACTATAACGTTAACATTTATTTTTTATGAAATCAATTTCTTTGAAAGAACTAAATAAAATATTATGCTTACTTTTTGTTAAATACCCCCGCTTCATCATGAATAAATTCATCCTTTGTAACATCTTCCCTTTTACTGAAGTCCATGTATGAAAGTCTACTTCATTTAATTATATCCCTTCAGAAACGTAGGTAGCACTCCAGAATGTCTGCAAGGTACAAAAATAAAATTTCATCGTGTTAAAACACAGAACCAGTTAGTTTTATACCAGAGTATTAAATAGTTACATCTGATAATATAGTAGCGTATTTGATATGTAACCCTTGTTTTAATAGGACGAAGATATTTGAGTTAGTAAATTTATGTAGTCATGTGAACAACAAAATACTAACACGTATAAGGTTAATTACTTTCTAGCATTAAAGTAAACATGATTAACAATATTACACAGATTTTGGTCCTTGGTTTTGTACAGGCTGTAAAAAATTATTTAAACGGTATGTGTCCTGGAGACAAAAGAATGTCATTACGTCTGAGATGAACGCGTACTATCAGTTAACAGTAAAACAAGACACTGGAAAACAAATTTTGTGCATTCTCACTCACTGAATACAGACGTATTTGAAATCCGTTGGCGCTTTATGCATATGCCTCTGTTACTAAGCCAGATGTGATCACTTTTGGCTAACAAAATAGTCAATATAGTGATTAAAGTGGCTCCCTTGATAGACTGCGGTTACGTGTGTCACAAAGTCGATGGAAGCTAAAGCTGGGTTCACAACCACCACTTAGCGTACGCGCGTATGTACATGTAAAAGTAGAAACACCGAGAATGCATGCTAGCGTTCACACCCTCGCGTAGCGTACGTACGTAGCAGAGTTGACCAACTTTCTACTTCGTACGTACGTACGCTAGGTGGTTTTGTGAATGCAGCATGTGCAAGCGTAATAATCAATTAAATATTAATTTATATTGAGAAATCATTTATCTTGTGGTCATACATTATTTAATTAGCTGCGAAAAATAAAAATAAATTACGATAATCTATTACCGACATTTTGTTCTGATATAAACGATTTCCGCGCATGTCTAGATTAAATTTTGTTGTGAATCCAATCTCTAATACTTAACGTACGTGCGTGTGTTCGTAAGTACGTTAAGTGTGGTTGTGAATCCGGCTTAAGGGTGACGGCACATGTAATGATCTATCACCTCTACACGTAAGCTGCATCACAAATGGCGTGCAGTTCTTACTGACTGCAATTCTTGTTTTCTACGGGACTTTTTGGAAAGACTACATAATTTTATTTGTGAAAATAATGGATTCCTATCCGACGCATGTTGCTACGTGTGTGTTTTTAGAATTCGGTTGGCATTTTCCTGTTTGCAGCAGTCTTAAAATCCATTCAAACAATTCTGATAGATTCAAAAATCATACTTCTAATATGCGTTGACCTACTGAATTTTTAAAATTATAGTGTTATTGTTTAAAGTGTGTGTTCTTTTCGTATACATGCAGATGTAACGCGTGTCGAGCAGTTTTGTTAAAAAATAATCGCACCTCGTTTTATCTCATTTCAAGCACAACTACGAATACACCTTATGACCACGCTACGTAGTTATTTCACATTGATGAATTGTAGTGTAATTTAGGTTCATATTTTCCCTCACACTTCCGCTTTCTCGGCAGTATCGAGCCAAGTGTAGTGCAGCAATATGTTTGACAAAAAAGAGGGAATTAAAATGTAATTATATTATTTCTTTTTATTTTGACGCTTTGCGTGCCCTACAAAGCACCAGACATTGGTAGAGGTACACGAAGGAAAGAGGCAAGGAGTCGGCCATGGCCCATGTTAAGGAACCATCCCAGCATTCACCTGGAGTGATTTCAGGAAACCATTGAAAACCGAAATCAGGATGGCCGGAGCAGAGGATTGAACTCGGGTCCTCCCGAATGCGTGTCCAGCGTGTTACCCGCTGCGACCTTGCTCGATGACAGTTCGTGGTTTAAGGATTGATGGCATAGCTGTTTTTTTGTATTTTAGTTTTTTTAATAAGTTGTGTCAAAAAACATATTTACAAAATGTGTATCAAAACTAATTTTCAAAACAGCATTTTTTTTTTTTTTCGATAGTCTCATAAAACATGTTCAGAGGACACTGAAAGTAATTAGGAAATGCAACAAATGAAGCACGAAGACAGGACATTTCAGCTCTGTAAATTAAGCGTAACTGGTCACTGAAATCAATTACTTCAGTAGGTATAATTTCTTTAATTATAAAGAAGGTGGGTGGGATAAAATAAGAAAAATAAACTATTTACTCGTAAATATTTTACAAAGAACACATACATTTTGTGAAAGAAATGTATTTCAACCATATAAAATAATGTAACTTCATTATGGGCTCCTCCGAAACTTAATACTTAAATACGTCATTTAGCACTTGGCCATACTATGCAGTTGGCTTCACTAAAACTTCACAGTTCTCGAAAAAGGACATTCTGACATGGTAACTAGTATAAACACTCTGAAAAATATTGCAACATAATACATAGTACAAATTGTATGAAAATTAAAGGGAGTGCTTAAACTTTTACATAATTTGCAACAAAAATAATTTGTGGCACAGAATAAGAACGATATAATAAAACAAAATCTTATATGAAATATATTTTTGTGTGCCGCCTTATATTTACGAAAACTTTCTGGTACAAATTACTGTAGTCGGCAGCTACACAGATTCCGAATCTCATTTCTCGTAGACTTCATTATTGTATACAGGCTATTTGTAATTTTATAATTTCGATATGTGTCGATGATTCTGCAAATAATTTAAGTTACATAGTGTTGGAAAATGTTAAGTTACTCACTGTTGAATTTACTCGTATGTATCCTAAATGTAACAGAAATATCATTTTCTTGCTCCTTTACCTGATTTTTCAACTGAAACCCTTTCATTTCGTACAACCTCGTATTTGGGAAAACCTAAATGAAAGCGAAAATGTGGCCTTTGCTGGTAATATTATTAAATCGTGAGACCATCTAATGCTTGTTAGGAGGGCAACATCAATGCTTATATTTTAAATACTGAATTAAACATGGATTTGTTCTGAAGCCAGAAGAGCTGTTGATAGGATATGTTCTGCATATTTCGAGTTACTTCTGATCCGGATAAGGGAGAACAAAGGGAAACTTTGTAATCTGAGTGTTATCAGACATTATTACGCGCAAAAATACTGTAAAAATTTACTGCTAACAGTTTGCAAAAAAAAAAAAAAACTACTTACGAAAAAAAAAAATATATATATATACACATATATATACATAGCATGGGTATACCGTTAAAGTTTTTATGCTTCACTACCCTCACCAACACCACTAAATTGAGGAAAGGTTGCCAAAGTGATGTATTATCGGTTCATATACATCTGTGCTTCTATATTACAAACTATTATTAATATTTTAGACAGAATGTAAATTAAGCTTTAATCGCTACTAAAACAACGTTAATAAGGATGGAAAAACTATCTCAGGGAAACGTACTAACTGTTTGTTCTTAAGTTTAGAGGTCGACCGCAAAATTCGTTTCTCTCTAACTTGGGAGTTGCCTAAATGTATCCTTATTTTAAGCGGCTGGCTAAGAGACAATTACTAAGTGAGTAGATTTAGTCGCCACCAGGCAGACACGCGGCAATTATTTTCCTTCACTACTGCGTCATGAAATTAATGATGGGTGATCGCCGCTAAAAAATGCCGACGATGGACAGACTCGCCAGCCTTTCACGTAGAGGCGGGGATGAGTGCGATGCGCCTGCCTGGATCGCCCTTACGGACCTTGACACGAAAAATTCCGTAGCCAGACGGTGCATATTTAACACACGTAGTTGACAGGCATGGATTCAGCCATATGTTTCAAGGGGGGATAATTAATATAAAAAACATTATAACAGTATCATCTACAGTATTTGCACGTACTACATTTTCCAACACTGTGGCTCCCTTTCCTTACTGACTAAAATTAATTGTGCTGAGTAAAACCAAACAGTAAAACGTTACACGAATTTATATACGGTGCTTTGTATGGGGATGATCACCTCCAACCCCACTTTTTTTATCCACCCTTGTGGTCGGTCAGATATGTTTTCCTAACATAATGTAATGCGAACTCATGACCCTTGCTACCTAACGTCACACGAGGCCGCTACCGGTGTTGAAATTAAGGCAATGAACTTCCTGCCTACCCGACACACAAAGCATTATCAGCAGCTTTGCGTTAAGCCATGCGGGTCGGGACTACCGTGACTAGTGATCTTTCGTCAAACTACATTTGCCTCTTTCCCCAATTCCCCCACAAAATTTTTGAGCTCCTGCTGCCAAGCGGAAATTCATATATTAATCACCATCTCCAAATAATTATAGGTTTCCCAATCTTCACGTGTTGTGCTCTGGGGAAATTTCCTAGACTCATAGCGACGTAAGTCTTTAAAATCAGTGAGTTTTTGTTTTTAAAATTCCGTAATCTATTCATAAATTTTCCTTGACCTAATTGTGTAAAATGAATCCATTGAGTTTCGCATTTAAAAAAACAGAGTAAACGAGTAATATATTCTGTATCTATCTGATATAGTTGGTTTATACTTGGAAAGCACAGTATAATATTGTCACGTATTTGATATTCATAGTAAATTAATTTAATGACACTGCTCCTGCAATGAAAAATTTGACTGTAATCTGACTGACAGTATAGTACGCTAATTATGTTTCAGTATGTAGTTTAATAAAATAATTTACATGATCCGAACGCGTGAGAAGCCGATTTAGTAATATGAAACTGCGTGCGGAAGTTTCTCACGTGAAGTGGGGCTAGTACGAGATCAGGAGCTAGAACATATATTTATTTCCGGTGTAGACAACGGAACGATTTATATCCGGTGTACGGAACGAAGAACCATTATACAGAACGACACAGGTGAACAAACATTATCCAAGGATTCAGATAATAATGTAATAAATCTTTAAGATTATTAATTTCATATTTGTTTCAAAACAGATTTTGTTTATTATTTCCTATATAATGGCTGTTAGTCCGACCGATTGGTTCAGTGGTCAGCATTCCTGGCCGATGGATCAAAAGATCCCGGTTTCGATGCTCGGCCGATTAGTTAAGTTCGAGACATACAACATTCGCGTTATAGTTTGGTAGCAGACAAAACTTCACTTTCCTCTACATAACAGAACATAATCTGCGATTCAATTGGCCACGAACTTTTATGTGTTGTCATTTACGTTGTGTTACGCCTCTCTACCGTGTAAGTATTCTCCGCGGCAAGTCGCGACAATATCGGCCAGCGGGAGACGTCGTCACTTGGAGTCTAGTCAGCTGTCAGAAAATAACGCGAATTTCGCATGTGTCTATAGGCGGTTCGCGATAAAGTGAGCACTTAGGAATACCATCGTGTCCACAACAATAATTCAAATAATATACTGAGTGACCTCCGAAGTAAATTTTTGAGTACGGTAAAATCTATAGGGGCAGCTCAATTTATAGCGAGCCAATGGGTGAACAGGCTCGACCAACACAAGGGCGTCCACTCCTGATTGGTTGAAGGGAAGGCCAATCAGAGCAGGTCACTTTTCATTGGCTATGGATTCGGCCAATCAGGGGACATATTTTCTTATTGGTCGAAGGTCTGCTTATTATTATTTTACGTATTCTATAATTTTAACATTGTGGTTGTTATTAACGGTGGTTTGTTTATGTTAAAAAGTGACAGGAAACTGTAAAATACCTGAAAGGAATTAAAGTAACTGAGGTTTCGGAAGAGCTAATTTTATCTCGTACCACCTGTACCTCGCCTGGATCAGGACTGGGTTGTGTGGTTCCCTCATCTCCATTCTAAAGATCCACCGCAGTTTAACCCTCGCCTAGCCTCGCCTCAGGTGTTTTCCGAGGTGCAAACCAGCCCACAGACTGAAAACTCATCATTTTAGAAGAAAATACTCCAGAGAGCTGTATTTGTTTAGCGTCATTTTTGCGCCGCAATCAAACGCATGTGGAATCGCGGCGTCGGGTATTGTGCTCCAGAAATATATCAAACAGTAAATAATATTGATCAAAAATACGGCAGAAACTGTGGTCTAAGGCTGCTGTTTTTTTCCCATTTTGGTTTCGAGAATCTTGAAATTCAAAATTTAGCGTTGACTTATAGCCTATACCATGCACGTTTTCTCTTCAAGGACTCGCCTGAAAAAGTATTATTATTATTATTATTATTATTATTATTATTATTATTATTATTATTATTATTACACACAGAAAAGGGTTTGCTGCAGTTAACCATACGTAAGTTTGTACATGGCGAAACAAAAACATATTTTATCCAACATTTTTGTTGGCTGAACAATATGTGAAAAGCTTAACAAATTGGTTTTGTTGGTCTAACAAAATGCATGTTTAATGTGACTAAACCCTCCTGTTGAGGTAACAAAATCAGCCAGGCAACCATATACTTGGTTGAGTCATCGTTTACTCGGTATAGTTTCGCCATTTATGTATAGGCGGTTCGGGATGAAGTGAGCACTTAAAATAGCCCTGCTAATATTCTATTTTCAGCCAATTTGTATCTTTCCGCGCGTACCGGCTAACGACGGGACATGTCTAAAGCTAGGTTCACAATTAAAAACTTAAGAATAATGACGTGTAGCTAAGAGTTGACTTAAGAATAGAAAGTGTGTTTCTTAACGTACCGATTCGCAACAGAACTTAACAGGCCGTGTGAGGTCGTGTGGCGTGTGGGCCATGACTTAAGAAGTAACAGGTATAGCGAAATTTTATATTTTTCCGTAAGAATTAAGGGAACGAACCAATCAGAGCATTCGGGAAGTTAAATAAACATGGCGGATATTTAAATAATATACGTTATATACGGTGTGGTGCTATATATGATGGATTTGGCATATTATGATCATTTCAAGCTAAAAAATGCAGTTAAGCTTATCTTTATTTTTAGTTTAACGACAGAATAGCTGTTTGAAAAGCTTTTAAAAATCCATTTGTCTGGCGAACAACTCGTAGTATAAGTTATTACTGTTTCGTATACACGACATATTATTATTTATAAAAATGTTAATCTGATTTATTGGAAATTCTTGCTAAAATAACAGAAATATAACATGTTTGTTACATGTACTAGTTTAGACGCTTAACACATTAAAATTACATGTTAGAAGCATTCACTGTGTGAAGTGTTCGGTGGCTCAGAGGTATACAACCACCTCCTCGAGTTCAGGACTGGGTGTTTGTGTTCGTCTTGTCTGTGTGCCAGAAGACAACTTACAATTACAAAGACAACTACACAATACAACGTTACTGGGGAATGCATTAATTAACTAACTTAAAGGGGGGGAATGTTAAAAAAAAGAGGTAAAGTTTTGGTTTGCTGACCCCAAGGTTGATGGTTCAAAACTCACTTGGAGTATATATATTATATTTTTAGTAATTTAAATTTGTTAATTTATATTTGCACATTACGAATAAGTGAAATTTTCTTGGGTTTATACGTGCAGCCTCGGTATAATGTGATTACCTGATTGTACGAGAACTGTTATTCAAGTAATGAACATGGAGATGCAATTTTTTATTTCTAACATATTTTTTACACTAGTATTTTATTTATACCATTCCTTGGCGATATTCTGGACAACTGACGACGAAATATATTGAGTAATCCACACAGTGGCGGCTCGTGGGTTGTTGCCAGGTGGGGCTGCAGATAGTCGGAACTGTACACTCTTGATGAATGCGCCGTAGACCAATGACCATGGAATATCTTCCGGCTACTAGATGTGTTGTGACCACTCAGTAGTAAGGGGCACCTGCACATCAGCGTGTCAGTGGCTGTAGAGTCAACCAGCGCACAACACTGTACAGCTCTTGGCAACTGCAGCCCTACCTGGCAACAACCCACGAGCCGCCACTGAATCCACAGTAATTTCACGCATTTTAAGAAAGCAGAGTAGTCGGGTTCTTATTGGTTGGAATTAAGAATCAACACATTTATTATGAACCAGAATTACTTAAGACTTTTTTCCGTGTGCGTGATTGACGCTTACTGCATAATTCTTAATTCTTAAGTTTTTAATTGTGAACTAGGCTTAACCTCTCTGGACACGTCACTTAATACTTGCGCGTGTAAGATAAACTGTGCAGTCAGTATGAATCGATACAGTTTAGTTTTAATAAGTTAATTAATTAAATAAAATATTATTATGTCGATTTCGGTTGATTTTGTTTCTGTGTAGTTGCATTTAAATGGAAAACACACGGAACTATATTGCATAATTTCGCTGCCAACCATTTAAGCAGTAAGGCAACTATTGTTAATGTTGAATTATATGCAGTAACGGCTAGTGATATTTTTCGAAGGTTAAATTTTTAGTGCTCATTTTATCCCGAATGGCCTATACGGTTGACTCTACCAAATCTATTTCTCTGTGTGTTAATCGCGGTATAGTTATTAATGTTGGAGGCCCTTGTCAGAAATTCTGCTTTCACATGGACGTCAGCAGAGGAGGTTGTCAGCCCCACGAGGCGGCGCGACATTGTGCATAGTTGGCACCCCTGCGTCGTGTGCATTGCAAGCAACCACTTTGCACCGACAGCAACTGGCTGTGGTTGCAGTTGCACGACGCTGTTCGACGTGCGATTTTCACGTCCATACGTCTCCAACATAGTTTAAACATTGTCTTGCCTATTTTTATTGCTTAAGGACACAGTAGTCTATGCAGCAGTTTCCAATGTCATATTTTTATTCTTATATTTGAACCATATATATTTCCTTTCTTATTTTAGACAAATATTGTGACTAAAGTTTGCTGTTATGAAATTTTTGCGTATTTTAAAGGGGGGTATGTACGCCACTAGAACCTACTGACATAACGAACTAAAAAAATTTACTGTAAATAACGATGTCGTTATGTTACAAGATCTCCTATACAAAAACAAAATAAATATTTTTGCATTAAAAAATTTGCTGAAATTTAAAAATAAAATTAAAAAATTCAATATGTTTTAATACAAGGAAAGGAACTAAGAAATGAGTCGGCCATGGCCCATGTAAATGAACCATGCTAACATTCGCCTGGGGCGTTTTTGGGAGACCAACAAGAAAGCTGTTCGAAATTACATTGTTAGCGATGTTAAAAAAATAACTTAGTCGTCCCTACAAAATTCTGTGGTCACAGCGAATACCGCAATATAAACAGCATCACTGTCAAATTTTCAGAACTATTTACCTTATTAAAGTTCAAACTGTTCGGAAACTAACCCGAAATATTAAGCGAAGTGAATCATGGTAAACGTTTCGTTCCCGTGATACGTGTTATAAATAAGTATCCTAACTGCATCCCGTCACATCGAACGCGTTATTGAATCATGCGTTATCCAGAAATGGGTCGGTCCACGGATATTCACACGTGGAATCGTACCGGGCGATGCCACTGGTTGGCGAGTTTTCTCAAGGATATCCCGTTCCTCCCCCAATTCTCATTCTGGGGCCGATCAACAATAGGGCCATATTTAATGTCATCCTCCGGGGCAAGGAGATGCCTACGGCCGGCGAGTTATTAATCTTCATCCAGGGTGAGATGCCCTGGCATTTCGGTACCGTCCTCATTATTTATTTATTTATTTACCAGGATAACACTCGATTTATACCGAAACAGTGATTAGTTCAAATGCAGAAATGATTATTTTATTCGAAGATATACGATACTGAAGATAAAGAAACATATTTTTACTATCTCATTAATATCATAGACTGCAATGAAACATTCAGAATACCTCTTTTAACTCGTTACTGAAAAAGTCGCACGTTATTCACAGGTGAAGTAACGGTTAACGAAGCGTTACTCGAACATTTATTAAGGCCTCGCTCGTTAGTTTTGCAGTGGTTTCGAAAAAAAAAATTAACGCAAATTAATACATGTATCAAAATTCATTCTGGCAGTTTTAACACTTATACATCATAGTTTGTGTATGAATTTTCCTCTTGTAATACACTAAACGGATTTTTAAATTTTTGTCCCTGAAATATTTCGTACTTTGCTGTCAAAATAAGCCAAAATGAAGCAAAATAATTTACTTTTAAAAAACGATCTGGCAAAATTATGTATCGTATGACTGTACACAGTCTCAAATTTTTCAAAGCATTTGGTTAAAAAATATTCGAGTTATTTGCAATTGTTTGAAATAAATGAAAGATCATGGCCATCGCCAAACAGGTCACTTATGCTTCAAATTAAAGGCTCACGAACAAAAGAAGACTTACCCTGGTCACGTATGGCTGCAGTGGAACCAACGAACACACTCGATCAGAGTTGCAACCCAACGTTAGAACTGAGAACATTTATCTGTTCAATTTTTGCCGAAGTAAACAGAAATGGGTTCTGCGTTACTGCCAACCTTAGAGAACTATTTGAGTTTTAGAGGGTCGGGGAGGAACTGATTGCGGCCGTGGTGGAGGAGGTGGGGAAGGGAGGGAATTACGAACTTAATCGTATCGCGATAGGTTTAACGAAAGATGTGGCGTCACACATTATCATTTGTGCATTATTTAATGCAACAATAATATTTATAAACGATCAGAATCGAACTTAACTGCGCTTTTTATCTTTTCACTTCAATATCGGAGTAACGCGATAAATGACGTTTCTAACCAGACCCCTAAATTCCGATAGAAGAGTATCCATGGACTGCAATAACTAAAGACGATTATCAGTGACATTACTGCATTCATAAATACAACGTATTATCGTCCGTTAAGGTATCGCAGTATGTATTCGTAATCACGTCTTACAGTGGCAAGCATACGGGACAGTCGACCTGCCTAAAAAAAATAATAATTTATACTAAAACATTGCAAAATTATTTCTCACACTAGGAAAGTAAAACATTTTAAATACAACTTTTATTGTGTTTCTTCCCATAGGATTGGATTAGGGGAGTATTAATTTAACACATTTTCTTGTTCAGTATTGAACACTGTAAGGAAAGAATCACTACCCCTTTAGAGCACAAAACTTAACTTACACGAACAAAACTTGACTTTTCACATAAAAGGACGGGTAGGGCAAGGGATATGGAATGGGAAGATGGAAGCGTTTTATGGAATATATGTTTTGACTTGTCTATGCAATGTCCAGGCAGACAAAATTAAAACTGAAAATAACCCGTCCTATTAGTCATTCTCAAAACCCACGATCCTGCCTAACACTACATTGGAAAATTACTTTTATCTGGCCAAATACTCTGTGGGGTTCGGAGTGTTTAAAGTATTTAACAAGCCATTTTATGACTTACTAACTAACAAGAAAATTAAATATCTGGCTTGCTATAGCCGGCATTCACACACAGCTCAGTTTCTGCTTAAAAAAAAAAAAAAGTTAAATTTATTCTAGGCAGTTACAAGTTAGTGTTGATCATAAAAATAACAGCAAACGTTCGCCATTACATGCGAGGTGGCGCAACGGTAACATATTAGGCTCGCAATCGGCAGTATCCGAGTTTGATTCCCGGCTCAAGCCAGACTGATTTCGGTTTTCTATTGTTTTCTCGAAATCGCTCAGTGCTGTGATGATCCCTTAACAAAGGCTGCAGCTGATTCCTCTCCTAATAACTGTCATTGTGTCAAAGTTGTGTGTCACCGTCTCCAATTACTTCGCTGTCGAAGAGACGTACAGCCAACGTACTACTACTACTACTACTCTCTCTCTCTCTCTCTCTCTCTCTCTCTCTCTCTCTCTCTCTGCACAGGTTAACTTTCTACTTTATAAATAGGTAAACCCATTCCAAATTAAAATGTATCATACAGAAATAAAAAACTCCAGACCAGCGTAAGAATCAAGTTATAACGAAGCCTACTCTATGGCCTCATGGGCGTAGAAGGCAAATTTTTACTGTGGGGATTCATCTTTCAGCAAGATATTTGACACCCCGAGCTTGAAGCGGTGGTCCGAGGGCCTTAACCCGGGCCAATTTCTATTTGAAGTTGCAAAGTGGTGATATTTAAGCAAGTTTTGTACCTAAACATTTAATATACACCTGGTATAAAGTTCAATCTTTTTAAATATGTAGTTTGTCTTTGTAAACAATTTTATAATGATAACCTTACCAAACCTGGAGCTTTGTACCTTTCCTCGTTTAGTAGTTTGCGAATTTTCTCGGATGTGTCATCCGAATGTGAGAGTTACTTACTTAGTAACTTTATCAGGCATTACAGAATAAGTTATAGGATTGTGTCTGTCTTGTAATTTTTGAAGATACAGTGTCATATAAAACATATTTTGACGAAATAAATTGTTACTTATTCTGACAAAATAAATTGCTGACTTATAAATGCTTGAACTATATTCGGGCGCAGGTAAATGATTGTTGATTTCTTGCCAGTTTTAATATTAAAAGGTGGGTGTGTTTATAATAATTTTAGCCAACATTAGAATAAAGAAAGAAATGCTGTATACATAAAATAATTAGGTAATAAGAGATGATTTCACTTCCAATTTCTGATATATATTTTTACAGCCGAATATTCCAAAACTATAAACAGAAGCTGTGTTTTGAATTAGTTAACCATATGGAATTAAACGTTTGAGTTAACGTCCCGTAACATTTTTTTTTTTTTTTTAGTGAAATAGCGTACGTTATTTTACTAAAAATAAACGTCAAAGGACATACACTGTAAACTTGAAACAGTGAGAAATTAACCACTTACGTGAAACTCCAGTCCTTTCAGTTAAATATGAACAAATGAAGTTAGTGAAACCGTGCTGATTGGTTTAGTGATTTCTACTGAATTACAAGAGACCGCCACTTATTCTCAGTGAATTAAATCTGCTTGTTAAATTATTTTGAATTAATTCTGCAGGTACATAAGTCAAAAACAGACTGTAAACTGTAATGTCAGTGATTAAAATTTTACCGATTGTAGCTACAGATCTGGATTTATAGTCTAGTTATCTGTAAATAACTGCAACAAACATCAACAGGAAAATAATAAAGGTTGAATATGTTAACATATGAATAATCATTTGTTTAAATAGTTAATTGCTTAATGGTACAGAACATTATTGAAAATAAATTTTAATTTGCTGTGTTACCGAAAACATTTTTCTTAATACCTATCGCCTTTATTTACAAATTCGACGCGCAGTGTTCTCATTTCAGTTTGTCCAAGTCATCTTTATTGACATGACGGAAGTGGAGTTAAGTCGTTTCTGAGTCATATTATTCCTAAGGTAAGTTTTCCATCTTCTCAGTGTGCTAATACTTCTCTCGGCTTCATAAGAAGAAACAGGGTTCGTCTTGAGAAGTTTAACAAACTATTTTACTTCACTGAAAAAGTATACGTAACTTTAAAATTTGTAATTAAACATCTAGCAGAGGATCATAAATGAAAAAAATAAAAAAATTAGGAGCCCACCTACGAATTGCAGAAACTGCGTTTCAGTTCCTTTAGATTAGCACTTTTTACCCGAAATTGCGCCATGTTTTAAGAACATTTTGTGCACACTTTGTTGTGAGAAAAGGAAGCGCATTTCAAACGAGAGCGGATGAGTATATTAAAAAGGTTTTAAAAATACAAATTTGGAGCATTCAGACATAAGTTAGATAGCACCTTTGTTTACAGACTTACCGGAGGCGGATTTTCAAATAAACCAATCAAATTACATATGTTTATCCTCAACTTGTAACGCAAATCGCAATAAACTGTCACACAGACTTTTCGTCAATACAGTGACGAGAGCACTGCTTTGAGTTCCGTACATACACACAATACAATGGAATCACTGTACATTAGGTCAGAGACTTAGAACACTTAACCCATAAAGAATTAACTGTCCTAAGACTGTGAGGCGTCTGTCAGCCAGTTTCTGTCATTTGCTTGTGTGCCCCAAATGGGGAAATAGCTCCAGGTAAAGCAGGTAGTTTTAACAAAATATGATTTAATTAATTTTACTAACTTCAGGAGTCAAATATTTATGTTCTTCAGCAACTTGCTCAAGAGGTGAAAATGTGTAACAATGGTAATCGAAATTTAGATGAACCCGAGTCGATTTCGGGATAGCTGTCCACAGATTGTGATTCAATGCAAGGCAAAAAAGACAAAATGTACAGTACAAATTCTGACATCAACATCTCAGGTTCATTTTAGAATAAAAAATATATTGCATTATGGCACATATAGGCAAGCTTGCAAATAATTAAAAAAAATATTGCCCATAAATATCTCTCAGTTTTACCAAAGCCACACAAAACAGTGTACAGGTACTACGATTTTAACAGGCAGTTTACTTTTCCATGCAAGTGTAGTAATGTGGTGTTTGTATGGCGCCTCTAAAGGTATGGTTTTAATTCAGGACAGTATCTTGTTCCTTTCCTCTAAAACATTTTGCAATGCGCACTTACTGTCTTCTCGAGGGGTGTGCTATCCCTATCTGAATGCTAGGCTACCAATTTCTGCTGGTCAGGTGCCTCAAGGAATGTTTATTGCATTAAGTTAATGCATTCTTAGAAGCTAGTGATGCACTTATTCACACTATCTGCAAGGAGCAAGTCGTGTCCTTGAACATGCACACAACCAACATACCGTAGAAGAGATCGTGTAGGCCTACACAGCGGCGTCATTTCAGGTTTTTCTTGTGGGAGGGCAAGATTTTTTTTTTTCGACAACAGTGACCTTGTTGCATCTTTTTATTAATTAAGCATGTATAAACTAGAAACTTTAATAAGAAAAGTCAGTTCTATGTGCTTAAGATAGCATTATTCAAAAAAACAAAATATAAAAAATATAGTTTATACATATTAAATTCTAAATTTAGGGGGCATTTGCCCCCCCCCCCCCTAAATGACGCCACTGCGTGTACATTGTGCGACGTAGCACATCTTCTCAATCAGACACTTGATCCGTTGTGCTTTTATACTCTTATATTTAATTTTACGGTGCAAGGGGCACAATGGTAAGACATTGGACCCCTATTCGGAAGGACCCGGGTTATATTTCTAGCTCCGGGTACCCAGAATTTGGTTTTCCATTACTACTCAAAATCACTTCTGGCAAATGCTGTGATGGATAATTGATATAGACCACACAGTCGGTAGGCCTACGTAAGGAATATCATGATCGATTCCTTTCCCAGTTATTTGTGGTGTAAAATAGTGTCAAACCGCGTCTAGTGACGTCGCTGTTGATGAAATGTAAATTGTAGTAAAAAATAAAAAAATATTGATTAGTGTTGTCACCTCTGAACTTTCAATGAAACATTAGTGCAAAGTGTTTCATCAGGAATTGTATTTTGTTCTGAAAGACGTCATACGACATAAATTCGAGAGTAATCTGGATCAGAGAAACGAACAGCCCAGCGTATCTTCAGAAAAGTATTGTTCTGAAATGATGGTTGTTTCTCAAGGAAAGACTTATTTTTGATCTAATAAAAGTTATGTTACGTTCAGTGGTTCAAAAGTAATGTTGTGGATCATTTAAACTCTCTATAATATGTTAATTGGTCGTTTCGTGCAAGTATGTGAAATTTAGGAATCATATTTTTTTTATGAGAAGTGTCACCCGGGTTGTTTTGTTTACATTATGTGAAGGTTTGTATTTGTAATGCTGAGGTTATGTTTTTTTTTTTAGTATAACATTAGACACTATTTGTATTTAAAAATGTTTTCCGTAACACGCAAAGAAAACTAACAGAACGAAGTAAGTAGACCTATTACAAAGCGTTTTAGTTCTCTGACCGTGACGGTGAATGTTGTATACTGTTTACCCCATTTTACAACTTTGTTCATTTCTGCAAAAAACAATTTATTCTCTGCATCTTAACTTCGTGTTAAAGTTGTCAGCTTTAAAGCTCGTTCATGTTTAATATATATGACTCTCGTCTAGCTAAAGACCCAAGAATTTTGTCTAAAGAATCGAGTAGGTAGATAATTTTGAAGATTTGGTGGCCTCTAATGAAAAAAAATCATGAAACTGGGCGGGCGGTTAGGCATTGCAAAAAAGCCGACCTATTTGGGAAAGGCATGTTCCAATATTATCCCTACATTTTGTCAAAACACCATTATGGCATAGAAAAATGACTAGGAATATGAGGTTAAAATCCTAAAAACATTACGTTTAGATAGAACATAAAATATTATGAAAGTTATTAACCTATGAGTGTTTGCTATATGATATTTTCTCACACTCACACAGATAGAAACCATGAATTTATAATTAATTTATGGATGGGAAGGAACCGTAAAATGG